>CM067305.1:44232111-44371622 GCA_034231615.1 Meghimatium bilineatum | reverse complement strand
GGGAATGGAGTTGCGTGTCCCACCTCATAGGTAAAAGTAAAGGAAAGTTAACACATATCATTTGTTAATTCCATAACATCTCACATTTCAGTGACTCTGCTATATGAGGGATGTAGCTATCTCCTCTCTATCGCAGTCTTTAATCCCCGAATTAGTCTCGTACCCAATTAACGCTGAGTCGACCAGGGAGTCGTTGGGGTCTGAAAAACATTTTCTCCTCAACTGGAGGATAAAACCCAGGAACATTCATATGCGAAGCCATTTATTCCTTCTAATATTGTGATACCTTGGGATATTTGTTACTTCTAATATTTTATGGCAGTGTGTCCTGATATAACCTAATTTGACTTTGTCCGTAGGTTGAAAGAGTTACACCTCTCCAAAAGAAAGGCTGACTCATTAATTACCATTCGAATCCATTGCGCTAACCACTGCGACCCCTCATAGGTAATAGTGACCAGAAACCAACTTCTTGAAACCGGATGTGTCAGATATCGCAGGAAAACTGCAATCATAACACAGCAATTTACACATACACAACACAACAGTTTTCTAGACTGCAGCCAACTCAATAGCCGGAGTTTGAGAACGAAAGCGGAATAAAAATAAAAACAGAAGTGATAATTTTGACCGTATCACACCTATCGCGCCAATGTTTCCTGGAAAATATGAGCCTAAGACAGGACTCCAATAAGCTTCAATTCTAAGGAAAATCATTCTACTTATACACATAAAAATAGACGTGGATACTGGTGTAGTTTTAATTGGGTGTACTACATTTCGATAACGGTTTCTACGACAAATGTGTTATTTTTAAGAATAGACTTTTGCAGTGTTCTATCTTTGTTTGTTGTTTTCTGTACTGATAAAAGCTTTTCAGTCAAAACGTCGTACGCCCTTCTGATTCCTATATAGTATGCTGTGATTACTTTTAATAATAATTGCAACCTAATTCCCTTTATACCTGTAATTGCCATGGATTACCAGTGTTTCAACATTATCAGAGCGTTTGGTAGTTCCAAATATAGTATAATTATTCGTAACGTTTAAGTAGTTCCAGACAAAGGCTATTTATCCATAACGTTTAAGACTACATTTGCGAAAATGCGAGAGATCGCCGACATCAATATAGATTAAATGATAGCTAATAATGTCTTGTGCCGTGTTGTATTTACAGATTAGTCAATGCACGGGGATTCTACATATTTCGGGTTTCATATCTAGGGCAAACAGCAGTGTCGACGTCGTCCAGACTAACTGAGCATACATGATAATTACTTTTAGTATGTGTGAGAATGAGACTGTGTGACGGATGCTGTGTCATATAATTGCTGTCATGGAATCCATAAAAAGTAAATGTAAGCTGAGTTATGGACCAGCTATATAACACACAATTTTTCATAAATGTTCAGCGGTCTAGTCAGTGTTTGACCAGAAACTGCCTGACTAAAGACGCCTACTGCACTTGCTCAGTAGATATAACGCCGTTTCTTGATCTTCCAAGAGTATGTACCCTGGTATAATACTTCCAGACATACTTCCAGCCATAACTCTGCCATGTGCCACACTTATATTGTTTATTATCTATTGTCTATTGTCTTTCCCCAGGTGGTTTGTGATCCACTCTTGCCGTTAAGCGTAGGAGTGATTGGAGCTTGAGCTTGCGTTCTGAAGCCAGATGTGTGACCTCAGCTGTGCTCAGAATCATATGGCTATTCTCGTGAATTTCATTGATGCCTATGAACACATTTTATGTGATCGACAATCAAAATCAAGGAAATGGTCAAATAAGTCATTTTAGAAGTCTTGCTTTCTCATTAGCCAATGTATCTTATAAAGTCGAGGGCCACGAACCACATATGTTCACAATTTTACTGCTGATGTTAACTTAATAACAACTACCATTTTTACAACAATATATTGTCAATTGAATACCCTATTGGCCTTACAGTAACTGCTGAATCAGCAACACGCTCTACTACTGACTCCGACTGTACAGTTATAATTGCTACACTAATTAACACATCGGGTGATCTTTCTTGTAATATCGATCTCATAATTATTATTCACATTTGATGTACAGTGATTTGCTATTATTGTGACTTATGATGATACTATTGCTTCTACTACTTCTACTACTACTACTACTACTATTACTACTACTACTACTACTACTATTACTACTACTACTACTACTACTACTACGACTACTACTACTACTACACCTACTATCGCTAATATTACTACAATAAACTGCTAATGCTGCTGCAGCTACTACTACTATCACTGCTATTTCTACTATGATTATTAAATACAAAATCATAATGCAGCAACAAAGATGCTGTATTAGGGAAGATTTCCATCGTGAACATTCTTAAGCTTCTATGAATATAGACCGGTATGTACATTCCTGGAGAACGACAAACATTTAACATTAGTGTTGTCAGGAGGCCTCAATACTACAATGACAAAATTAGGCCTACTTTCAAACATAAATACAAAGTAAATATGAACAAAGTTGCTTCAGATGTTAAGCCATGAATTGATCTGTTGTCTTCTGATGTAACCCAGGATTGGCATTGTGTTCGTTAGTCTTCTGATGTTGTTGTTTCTGATACTGTCTCTTATTGTTACTCCGAGGATTCTACGTATACAAATCATATCTGTTGTAACACGCTTTCGTTTGGATTATGTTGTTAGTGTCCACGTTTTACATTTGTAGCATAGTGATGGTATGAGGATCGTTTTATATAGTGCAGTTTTAGTGTTCATGCTCACATATTTGTTTTTAAAAATAGGAGACATCTTCCCGAAGATACGGTATGCTATGTTGCATCTATGTTGAATTATTTTGTGTTTTTTCCTTTCGATGACATGATGCTTCCACGATAAGTAAATTATTTCACCTGTTTAAGTTGTTAGTCATAGATTAAAATAGTGGTATTTCTTTCTGTTTTTGCCATTGATATTGCGTCAGTTTTTTATGTTTCATCTTCATGTTAAATTCCCTACATGTAGTATGGTGTTTATTTATATGTTGATGTGGCTGTACTTTTGTTGTTGATATTATTTCCTGATCGTCTCCAAAAACAAGTTCGCTCAGGAGGTTGTTTAGGTTGTCTTCTTCATTAGTGTTGGCAACTTTACATAAGCAATCGATATATGTGAGGAATAACTAAGGAGAACACATCCTTGTCGCACTCCATATTGTATGTGGACTTTATCTGAAAGCCTAACACTCGTTCTAACTGCATATTGACTGTCTGTGTACCTACTTCTGCTCACATTGATTCAATGTTGTAGAACCCCACAATTTGATATTATTTTTCAAATTTGTTGTCTGTCAACTCTGTCGAAAACTCTTGGTCGACAAACGCGATATACAATTCTTTATTGTTTTCATTTTTTTTTCTGCCAGTTGCCTGAGTGTAAAAATGGTATGTGCACAGCTTTTGTTCTTACGGAGTCCCATTTGAGTCTTGCTAAGCTATGATTCTATTAATGTTCGTAATCTTTTTTCTAGAATGATGTAGAAAACTTTTCCAGTGTGGCTTAAAAGTGAAATACCTATGTTCTTTGTACAATTATTCTTGATTCCTTTCTTTCTTCCAGATATGTATTGTTACAGTATTTGTGCATTCCTATTGTGTTTCATGTATATTCCATATTATATTAAACAGCTTATATAACCATTTCATCCTAAATGTGCCACTGCTATGATTAATTTGACTTGTATATTATCGGGTATTTAAAATAATGTCGCCACCTTTCCATGATTCGTGGCTGCTCATTGGTTGTATTTCTATTTTCATAATATCTATTATTTCGATTGGTTATTTATATCTTCTCTGTTTCTCATATTCTTAATTGTCGTGTAGAAATTCTTTGGTGCTTGTTTATAATTTGTACTTAATGATTCGACATATTCTTGCCAAGGTTCAGTTTTAGCCTCTTTAATCATTTTCTTTGTTATTGATGTAGGTGACCTGTACTCGACCTGTACGTCTTGTGCTTTGCTCGCATCCCATTTCTTGAATTTGTATTTCTTATCTCTTGTGGCGCCTTTGACTTTCCCATTCTACCATGTGGTTAATTTAGGTTTTCTACCTCTATATTGTATGTATCCAAAAGTATTTTCCCGCTATTTGCATTATGGTTTCTTGAATATTTCCCATTCTTCTTCAATTGACATGATACCTATTGATAGCTTTTCAAATTCTTTTAAGAATCTTTGTTTATATTGTTCTTGTATATTAGTATTCTGGAGGTTTTCTAGTGGTAAGTGTGTGCGATTAAATTTGTTATTGCTCTTGCATTTCTTATAACTCGTCTGTTATTTCTTTTTGAAATAACAAATCCTCATGCTTCCTACTTGAATTTACTTGTATAAGATATTATTTGAAGCAACATTGTTCTGTTTTTATGTCATTTATGTTTACAAGAAGACCTATTGGCCCTTGTGTACGAATATGCATGTTCTGTGTTTGTGTTCCTGAGGATACTTTAATACTTGTACTAGATGTTCGTTAATGTTGTAATAGTCCTTGTGTCGACTGTTATGTTCTTAGTGACTTGAGTACACAGGCTGAAAGTCTTGACGAGACCACATCTTTTTGGGGGATGTGATTTGTCAAGTAAGGAAAACCTGTTTACTTGTGTTGCAAAGCGATTCAACATTAGTGTTGTCAGGAGGCCTCAATACTACAATGACAAAATTAGGCCTACTTGCAAACATAAATACAAAGTAAATATAAACAAAGTTGCTTCAGATGTTAAGCCATGAATTGATCTGTTGTCTTCTGATGTAACCCAGGATTGGCATTGTGTTCGTTAGTCTTCTGATGTTGTTGTTTCTGATACTGTCTCTTATTGTTACTCCGAGGATTCTACGTATACAAATCATATCTGTTGTAACACGCTTTCGTTTGGATTATGTTGTTAGTGTCCACGTTTTACATTTGTAGCATAGTGATGGTATGAGGATCGTTTTATATAGTGCAGTTTTAGTGTTCATGCTCACATATTTGTTTTTAAAAATAGGAGACATCTTCCCGAAGATACGGTATGCTATGTTGCATCTATGTTGAATTATTTTGTGTTTTTTCCTTTCGATGACATGATGCTTCCACGATAAGTAAATTATTTCACCTGTTTAAGTTGTTAGTCATAGATTAAAATAGTGGTATTTCTTTCTGTTTTTGCCATTGATATTGCGTCAGTTTTTTATGTTTCATCTTCATGTTAAATTCCCTACATGTAGTATGGTGTTTATTTATATGTTGATGTGGCTGTACTTTTGTTGTTGATATTATTTCCTGATCGTCTCCAAAAACAAGTTCGCTCAGGAGGTTGTTTAGGTTGTCTTCTTCATTAGTGTTGGCAACTTTACATAAGCAATCGATATATGTGAGGAATAACTAAGGAGAACACATCCTTGTCGCACTCCATATTGTATGTGGACTTTATCTGAAAGCCTAACACTCGTTCTAACTGCATATTGACTGTCTGTGTACCTACTTCTGCTCACATTGATTCAATGTTGTAGAACCCCACAATTTGATATTATTTTTCAAATTTGTTGTCTGTCAACACTGTCGAAAACTCTTGGTCGACAAACGCGATATACAATTCTTTATTGTTTTCATTTTTTTTTCTGCCAGTTGCCTGAGTGTAAAAATGGTATGTGCACAGCTTTTGTTCTTACGGAGTCCCATTTGAGTCTTGCTAAGCTATGATTCTATTAATGTTCGTAATCTTTTTTCTAGAATGATGTAGAAAACATTTCCAGTGTGGCTTAAAAGTGAAATACCTATGTTCTTTGTACAATTATTCTTGATTCCTTTCTTTCTTCCAGATATGTATTGTTACAGTATTTGTGCATTCCTATTGTGTTTCATGTATATTCCATATTATATTAAACAGCTTATATAACCATTTCATCCTAAATGTGCCACTGCTATGATTAATTTGACTTGTATATTATCGGGTATTTAAAATAATGTCGCCACCTTTCCATGATTCGTGGCTGCTCATTGGTTGTATTTCTATTTTCATAATATCTATTATTTCGATTGGTTATTTATATCTTCTCTGTTTCTCATATTCTTAATTGTCGTGTAGAAATTCTTTGGTGCTTGTTTATAATTTGTACTTAATGATTCGACATATTCTTGCCAAGGTTCAGTTTTAGCCTCTTTAATCATTTTCTTTGTTATTGATGTAGGTGACCTGTACTCGACCTGTACGTCTTGTGCTTTGCTCGCATCCCATTTCTTGAATTTGTATTTCTTATCTCTTGTGGCGCCTTTGACTTTCCCATTCTACCATGTGGTTAATTTAGGTTTTCTACCTCTATATTGTATGTATCCAAAAGTATTTTCCCGCTATTTGCATTATGGTTTCTTGAATATTTCCCATTCTTCTTCAATTGACATGATACCTATTGATAGCTTTTCAAATTCTTTTAAGAATCTTTGTTTATATTGTTCTTGTATATTAGTATTCAGGAGGTTTTCTAGTGGTAGGTGTGTGCGATTAAATTTGTTATTGCTCTTGCATTTCTTATAACTCGTCTGTTATTTCTTTTTGAAATAACAAATCCTCATGCTTCCTACTTGAATTTACTTGTATATGATATTATTTGAAGCAACATTGTTCTGTTTTTATGTCATTTATGTTTACAAGAAGACCTATTGGCCCTTGTGTACGAATATGCATGTTCTGTGTTTGTGTTCCTGAAGATACTTTAATACTTGTACTAGATGTTCGTTAATGTTGTAATAGTCCTTGTGTCGACTGTTCTGTTCTTAGTGACTTGAGTACACAGGCTGAAAGTCTTGACGAGACCACATCTTTTTTGGGGATGTGATTTGTCAAGTAAGGAAAACCTGTTTACTTGTGTTGCAAAGCGATTCGGTGCTGCTAGAACAGACCTGGTTCAATTCCCGTTAGTTGTAAGAATTGCTAGTAGGAAGTCTATTAGACATTTGCAATTAAGGTCGTTCCAAGTGTACCACGTGTATGTCTGGGATCCTCTGTGTAAAGGTATTACTAGCAGACAAATTGTATTGGTTGCAAATACTGCTACATACTTCTTCACCTATAGCCAATACAAATTATAAAATTATTATTGTTACTATTACAGTCAAACATTACTACTCGCACCCCCCACCACTCACGCTGTGACAATTAATACTGTTTACTGCTGTCATTACTGCTTCTATTAAATCAAGACAAGAACTACTACAACGAATATCACAAATACAACATCTCCCAGTTAAATTGAAGACTTTTACCATTAATAATATCACCCATGTTGCTGTTTC
Source organism: Meghimatium bilineatum (assembly GCA_034231615.1). Classification (NCBI taxonomy): domain Eukaryota; kingdom Metazoa; phylum Mollusca; class Gastropoda; order Stylommatophora; family Philomycidae; genus Meghimatium; species Meghimatium bilineatum. The sequence goes on along the minus strand of CM067305.1, from coordinate 44,364,297 downwards.
TTCAGCTATTATCTGTACAACTACTACTATTTAAAGATTTTGTGAATTATTTAGAACATTTCTGCTATAAACGTTCCTTCATATGTTTTAAAATCTTGCTGCTCTGTGCCCATATACAGTTTGGTCATTTACTGGTTGCATGTTATTCTTAACAAGTGTCTTTTTGTCGAAACGTCGATTGTGTTTTCCTGATTACTTTTACAAACTCATAAAACTTCGATTCCGTATAATAGTTTATGCTACCATTCCTACTACTACTATTACTACTACTACTACTACTACTACTACTACTACTACTACTATTACTACTACTAAAACTACTACTAATTCTGTCACTGCTGCTGCTATTATTATTATTACTACTACTATCGCTACAGCTGGTACTATTCATTCGACGCAATTATGTAGAAATGTCTGAACGTGATGGTATTCATGTACTACCACAAAAGCTCTTTCAAACTTTTTTTCCTTAGTCATAATAATCGATAGCAATATAACATGGAGCAGATGTGCATTGATGTAACCATAGCAGCCCGTGAAAACACATTGCGAAACGTACATAGACTTGTATAAAACAGAAAGGAATATGAGAAACGAAATATTCACACGTACACAATCCTTCTAGCTTTTGTTTTTGGTTAACGAGTTTATATTTCTTTGTTTGCAATTGAACTCAATTGTTCCCAAAGTGGTGTTGTGGTTGTTCGTGACGTAACAGTCTTTGTAAATTTGATATTAAACTAGACAGTATCAGGAACAGTCGAGATATAACTATACGGATATTATCGCATTATCTGCCATGTGTCCGTCCTATTTATCTATTGTCTTTTTAACATCTTCTGTTAAGCGTTGAGGGGGAAAGTTACGTTGTCTATATGTGGCCATTTGAGATGCATTGGCCTTAGTCAGCCCTTTTCTATTGAAGATTTATTGTCCATGTGTTACAGCTTGGAAAAGGCAACAGAGAACGGTAATACTGTCAACTTTTATGAATGTCGCAGGAGGAGACTAAGTTGAATTAGCATGGGGATGATTGTTTTACGTTACGATATCCGCTGTGATTAGCATGCCAGATATAAAGTATGAGCAAATGGGAAGGAATCGATATTTCTATGTGTAGCATGTCTGAAGATTGTGAGAAGACATAACAGAGTTCTCTTCTGTGTAGAAGATTGCCCTTCTCATTTCATGGCAGCCTACAACCCATTCAGAAAGACAGTCGTCCGGGACTTGTAAAATCTCCCAAACCAACTATAAATCCTTGTCCATAATTTGCCAGGAGCCAGAAAGGGGATTAAAGAATAGCAACATTGCTTACCTTCAATACATGCCTTAGGATGCGAATAAGGAGGTTATGGGATGGAGTTGGCTGTCCAATCTCACCTAGGTGCAAGTGACTCAGAGATACGCTCAAGTGGTTTGTGACTGGCCTAGAAGCATAGATATCACAAACAAGCTGTAAACCATGACAGAAGCATTACTCTCTCTGGACTACATCCTGCTAACTTGTAGGAGTTTGACAACGAGCATATATGTTTACAGACGCCAAGATTGTTGTTGACTACAAATAGATTGATTAGTGTTTCGTTTATTGCACACTATTACAGCTATGGCCCCAATTTCTAAACCTTCCCATAGCATGATCATAGCATGGTACACATTTTCTGATAACTGGAGCGACCAAAATCGTTGTTGTTTTACAGGAAATAAGAAACGAGTGGATTACAATTCTGGTATCCCGGACTGCCATTACACATTGAAATTTCCACAAGACGGCAAAAGAAAGAGAGAAAGACCATGAGAAACTCTTCGAAGAACAACCATCAAAGAGAGTATGACTATAGGTCTCAACAATATGTAAGAGCTACACATCTACTGTTCAAGAGATTAAACGCAACTTTGTTGGAGTTACTTTTATAAAATGTATTCGCTGATTGAACATCATTTAACCTATCCATAGACTGTGCCCACCTGGTCATTAATTTCTCGTGGTTACCTGAATTGTACTCACCTCATGATTCGCGAGGTCATGAAATAGGTAAAGGTTAAAACAACAATTTTGGCAATAACGTGACAAGTTCATGAGAATCCTGTGAAACTTTAGTAACAAAATTTTCTGACCATATTATTGACTGCCTATAAAATATTGACAGTTTTTGAATAAATTTTGTTAAAATTTCAATGCGCTAGTATGGCTGTTCTCAATACAGAACATCCATACATCATCATTGCAGACTTACAGACTTGAGAATCACAAAGTGTAGTGGTCAGATAATTTAATGTACATAGAATCACCATTAGTTGTCATTGTAGACGATTTCAACAAACTGACTCGGTGGCCTACAGGCCGCGCAGTCGGAAACTCAGTCACAACTCCTGCTGAAGACCGCTTCCTGCGGCTGCCTCACCTCTGACACATAATTTGCATCTGCGTCCTCCACAGTCCTGTCAATGCCAGAGGCTCGTCGAATGTCATATCAATCGGACAGGAACTGCACGAGGCTGGTTTTTGGACTAGAAGACCTCACAGAAGTCCTGTTCCTACGGACCTGCATCGTCAGAACCGACTGCAGTGGGCGAAGCAGGATCATTAATGTACACTTGGAAATGACTTTAGACGGGTTCAATTTAATGTTAGAATAAAGTTTCGTCATGCCAAGCTTGAAACATTAATTCCATAAAATAAAATGTTGGTACATGTTTGAAATAATGCTGAGCATATTTTGTGAACTTTTTTTTAGTAACATCACATCACTCAAGCTGGAGAACACTGGTTTCAGGGGCATGCGCCGTATTTGACGCTGAAGAAATATATATATATATATATAACTTTGTTGGTGTGCGAGTCAAGTATAGACTTCACTAGCACAGCTCAGTGAACCTTTAAGCTTTTTCACGGCTGTAGATATGTCTTTAAAAATGGGAGAGGGTTTACATAAAAAAGTCAGTTGACAATTATCGTGTGCAATTCCATATTTTTCATGAGAAATATCATGACATCCTCAAGGAAAAAAAGGGCAGTGTGTTTACCTTCCTTTTGGCTCGTATCAAAAGTCAAGTACTAATTTTTTTCTAAAGTAGAGGGGGGAAATTTCCAACCCCCACCCCCATCACCGTAATTTCAGGCTTCAATTGTTTACTCGTGAACACTTGATAGATCATGCAAGCAGTCAATAATATCAAGTTTGAAACTTAGAAAATGCCCTTAAATACAATAACTTCATTGAATAGTAACATCATGTCATAAACTTAGTTTCCGATTCAGTATTCGCTATTGCTGAAGTCTTCACGCGCATTAAATCAATCGAAAGCGCAAATAGTTGTCGGTGGAAATATCGTGAAAATATTAACTAAAATATTTATACACAATTAAATGAATGGGTGCGCGTGGATTTTCCCGCTTAATACTATTTATAAGTTCTTGAAAATTCAAGTGTTGACCAATCATTTATTCTATTAAAAAATGCGTAATTGATAAGGAGTGATAACCCAATTACGTCTGAAACAAATCTCATGTTACAAACTACTGATATTAATCAAATATAGTTAACCTAATTGTGTAGATATCTAAATTGATCTTAATTTTGGTAAATTTATTTTAAAAATACACCCAGTGTTGACAGTCTCCATGGAGGGTCAATCATGAAGAGATTTGGCGTCTAAGGCATCAATAAACGGGTAACACATCGGATAAAAGTGTTGTGTTGAAACTGCTTCATGAGAACCTGCTTGATATGTATATGGCATATCTCAATGAGATTTGAAGAATTCGGTATTAAGTGTAATTGTAGTATAACTGGACGTCTGCTGGGATGAATGAGAGAAACTTTTTAACAGAGGGCATGGAAACATTTGAACATACATAGGCTTCGTCATATTCTGGAGAAGGTTGAGCAACTGTTCGTATGTGCCCTGATCTCAAAGATATCGGCTCATCTCAACCATTACCATATGAATGGATTCAAAGGAAACGATTGAACACAATCCAATGGTGAGATATTAATCGTTGTTATAATGGTTTGGTTATATGTAAATAATATATGAATTTAATCTATGTTAATGTGAGGGCACGGTTATTATTACGCCACAGTCTTCATTAACTATATATTGTTTGCTCTCTGGTTTTTCTGTTAATGGTCGTAGGATTCAATGTCGATCAATTTTTGGTTTATGGAACATTTAGTCTCTTGATAAGCAGTAATATTAGGATGTCTCAGAATTTTGGTTAGTCCTTCACCAGGCCGCATACAGATTGATTGATTATTTTCTTTATATATATTCTTAAAATCATATTTTTCTGTATTGGTTTTTTTAAAAAAATGAGTATTCGTTTAGACGAAGATCTTTTGATTGAAACGTCAACCGTATTCGTCCGTAGGCCTTACATCCATAAAGAGTGGCTTCCCCAGTTCACGATACTTTTCCTGTAGTTGACGAAGGGTAAAGATCATGTCGGTAGTGGATCTTTTGGCTCGAAAATCACACTGTTACTATGGCAGGAGACATTCGCCAAACATTTGGAGCAAAAACGTTCCGGGTGATGCCGAGAAGGGAGATGCCTCTGTAGTTGTTGCAGTCGCACTTGTCACCCTTGTTCTTGTAGAGAGTTACTATCTTTGCGTCTCGCATATTTTTGGGGATTTTGCCATCCCTCCAGCACGTTATAAGTAGTTGGTATAGGTGGGGAACAAGGACATCTATGTTTTCCTTTAGGATTTCAGCTGGAATGTTGAATGCTTCTGTGGCCTTGCCGCTTGATAGTTTATTTATAGCCTCAAGGAGGTCGGCTCCTAAATATAGCCATGTCATTTCAGGTTTATTCTCAAGTATTTGATCTAGTTGTGGGTCTGCAAGTCTCACTTCGGAATACAGTTGTTTGGTTTTGTCTATTATAGAATCTCCTACATTGGACTTTAGTGGGCCAGTTTTTTAGATCTTTGACCCTAGAGAAGCGTTGATATTTTCTGACATCATTTTGGAGTTTCCCATATCAGCAGTAGTTTATATTTGAATGCATAGAGTCAACCAATATTTGTTTGCACATTTACTTGATTCTTGCTGTACTAGTTGTTTTGTGTGCTTGAGATGCTCGTGTGTGCATTTTGACGGGTTCTTCTTTAACTATGAAAATGTTTCCTTTTTCTATAAAGGGTAGGAATGGGGGTTCATTTTCTTCAACTTAGTTTTTGTTAGAGAATGTGTGTACTCCATACGATGAAATGGCGCTGTCATATATGTGTTTCTTCAGGTGGTTTCAAGTGTGATATACTCTTACCTCTTTCTTAGTGGATTTTTCTTATTCTATGTACAACCACGTAGTGAATTCTTTACAAAATAATTCATGTATGGGTTTTGTACCCGTGAGACGTTTATTTTGGGTCTTGCTGGTTCACGTGGTGGGTGAAATGTCTTTGGTTTTATAATTACTTTGCTGATGACTAGTACATGGTGTGCATTACAGTCTGTACTATGCAGAGTTCGTGTTATTTTTACGGTGTTAAGATCTTTCCTTCGAGTGAGAATCAGGCCCGGCTGGTGCCAGTGTCCTGAACTGGGATGAAGCCATGCACATTTGTGAATGGGTTTGGTGGCAATGAATGTGTTACTAACAAGTGGTTTGGGGAGCAGAATTCGAGTAGTCTCTGACCATTTTAGTTTATGTTACCAGTACCATGATGACTCAAGATACTGGGTCCATGATGATCCAAGAAGGCAGGTCATACGCTATTGTCAGTATTCACTCTGGTGTCCTGATTTCCCAGTATAAACAATTTTTTCTTTTGCCGAGATTTAATCTATGATGTTCTATGGAGAGTCATATAATTAATTGTTATCTTCTGCAGTGGCGGCAAGATCAATGCATGGATACTGTTGATATTGATAGGGCATCGTTGTACATTCAGCTGTAGTGATTGTATGCGCTCGTACACTGATGTTGGTGTAATGATGAAATTTATAAGACAATATTTAAAGGCGAAACTGATTCCGTACAGTCTAGATTGACCTTTGTTTAAAAGCTGCCAAAAAAATGTGCAACTCCTTTCTGCAATTGATCCTTGATCAGGAAGACATGTTTCCAGCAAGCTAGCGTTGTCGATGTTCAGCCTCAGCAGTATCAATAAGTGTTGTTTTCCGAATGTAAGTTGTTGCTGTGAGGTCTGTGATGTCGATTCCAGTGCACATGGTTCTAATATTTCATGTGCTAAATTTGAGAGGATGTTTGTTTCTGCTTCTCTCTTGACGATTTTTGCTAAGCCCGGGCGTGTCTTTAATCTGTATGATCTTACTGCTGTCCAACATGAGTATATTCTCATTACGCAGTCAAACCATTTAATTCTCTGTTTTATTAATATATATGACCACAGACGATGTTCCAACAATTTGTGTACTGTTAAATGGCAAGACCTAGTACGTGGAGACACTATACAGATTAAAGATCGTAACTTAGGAATGTCAGAATATTTTGACTTCTCTACAATCCCATCACCTACTAAACTAATCATCATTTTCACCTTCCGAATCTTAAGCGATATGCAGAACACGGAAACTACTTTTACTTCTGTCATTAGGGGGATTTACGTCCGTGTGTTGCCGGGGCCCGAAAGGGGAGCAAAGAATAGCAACACAGTTTACCTTCCACGCATGTCGTAAAAGGCGGCTGAGGAGGTTATGGGATGGAGTTGGCTGTCCTATCCCATATAGGGCCAGTGACCCAAAGCCATGCTGAAGTCAGATGTGTCAGGCCGAAAGGCGCAGATATCGCAGCAATGCTGTAAACCATGACACAACGCTTTCCGTTCTCCGGACTACATCCTGATAATCTGCAGGAATTTGAAAACGAACGCAGAAGAAGAAGAAGAAGGGGGATTTTCTGAAATAAGGTCACCATTATCTTATCAGTTTATGACCCATTCTACTTTGTCAACAACTGTCAAGAATTTATGGACAGTTAAGCAGGGAATTCTCCATAGCTTAATTATGTCTACAATAAATAGTTACACGCTTCCCTTTTCGCCTCTAAAAGTTTTTTTCTTAGAATCTATGAACACATTACATGTTAAAGATTTCTAGAAATATTGTTTGTTTGTAATTGCGAGCGATAAGCTCTTACTTTCTATATGCAGTGGGGTGGTTTTTCTGAACTTTCTTTCATACTCATCCGACTTCATATTTAGACATAGTACAATTTAGTAGAATGCCTATTTAATGAGCTTTCTACTCAGAGAGGGTCTATAATTGTAAAGGTAAATTGCTACAAAGCAACGCAATCGCATATGTTGTTGAAAATATAGTAAATTTAATTTAACTTAATAAACAGTATTTTCAAACATTAACTTTTGTCAGCCCCCTCCTCTTCCCTTCTGCAACTCTCAAATCCCCTACCCACCCGCTCCCCCACACCAAGTGTTGACTTAATTTATATACAACGTCATTTGTTTGAAATAAAAAAAACAGTACCCGAGATGTTCAAATGTCACGTTTTATTTCATTGGCACACTCCATTAAGTAATTTAATCGATAAGGGATTATAAGTCTATTTAATGTCCCATATGCAAGCTGTCCACGTCACTGATCGTGTTTTGAGAAATTTTATTTTCATAACCAACTGACAATCAATTAAAACACAACCAAACTGGGTATATTTATTATTTTGATGTATACTTTTTAGTTCATGTATTTAATTAATGACTATGTGCATACCTTGTAGTATTATGAAAAATTACATATTAGTTCAGCTAAATTACTATGTATATGCCTACGTATTATGAAAGAATACATATCAGTTTAAATAAATTACTCTGTAAGTGCATACGTATTATGAATGACTACATATTAGTTCAACTTAATTACTATGTATATGCCTACGTATTATGAAAGACTACATATTAGTTTAACTACATTTCTCTGTATATGTATACCTATTATAACAGACCACGCATTCATTTTGTTGAGATAATTTTTCCATTCGCCGTCTTTTGATGTTTTGTGTGTATCGTGATACAGACCTTTTGGTTGAAACATTGAATATGATTTGTATATTGTAATTTGTATGTTTTCTTGTGTGCACATCATTTTCCACTAGTTTTAGATATAGTCTGTCGTGTCTAATTGAAGGGATTATATTAACCTGTGTAATACGTAAGTACGATTGCATTCATTCAACTAAATTACTCGGCTGTGTATACCTATTATGAAAGACCACATATTCATTCAACTACATTACTCTGCATGTGCATACCTATTATGAAAGACTACATATTCGTTCAACTACATTACTCTGCATGTGCATACCTATTATGAAAGACTACATATTCGTTCAACTACATTACTCTGCATGTTACCTATTATGAAAGACTACATATTCCTTCAACTTAATTACACTGTTTCTTCTGCGTTGAAGTTCGAGCTCTTGCTGGTTAGCATGATATAACCTAGATCAATAGTTCTCAATGTAGCAGGCTAAGGACACCGAGATAACTTTTGAACATGGGAAGCCGCATACCAATCTAGAGTTTCACAATATGTTAACTATTTTGAACAAAACTTAGTACATTATATGTCAATAATTCTTACAGTTGACGGGAATTGAACCAGGTCTGTGCTAGCAGCACCGAATCGCTTTGCAACACAAGTAAACAGGTTTTCCGTACTTGACCAACCACATTCCCAAAAAAAGATGTGGCCTCGTCTAGACTTTCAGCCTGAGTACTCAAGTCACTGAGAACAGACCAATCGAAACAAGGACTATTACATCAACGAACATCCCGACAATATATGTCAATCCTTGAATAGGGTTGTAGAACTATACAGAGTCAATTATTTTTTTTTCTAGAAAATACACGCTTTTAGTCAAGACTTCCAACAAGTACATTATCAAGTTACTATGAATATGGACAGGTCGATCGAAACATAGACAAGAACTATTCATCAACATCATCATCATCATCATCATCATCATCATCATCATCATCATCATCATACCCATAAACCATTAGGGTCGTTGATGTGTCACTCTGGAAGCAGAAACACACACATTTCGCCATGTGTCTCTGTTATTAGTTTCTTGTGTGAGTTCGGAGAATGTTAATCCTGTCCAGTTTTTAATATTGTCAACCCATACTTTCCTCTTACCCCCACTTCTTCTTTCCTCAACTATTCTCTGCAAATTACTATTCGAAACAGAATCGTGCCTCATTACGTGGCCAAATCCCTCAAGTTAGCGACGCCTCACTTCTGCCATGAGATCTTCTTGTTGGTCTGTAAGTGTAATTATTCTGCTTCTCACGTTGGTTTTGTGTTCTGCATATTGTGTACGTAATATTCTTCTGTATATTTTTCTTTTCAAAAACTTGCATTTCCTCTTCATTTCTGCAGTAATTGTCCAACTCTCACAACCGTACAAAATAAACTGTATTATTAGATATTTATATAGGTTTATTTTCACTTCTGTATGTATTCTGCTCTTTGATTGTGATATATTGATTTATTCTGAATATTGCAGCCGAACAACTATTAAGGCGAAGCGGAATATGTTCATCTGAACAGACCTGGTTCAAATCTTCTGATTTGTTTTCTACATCCAGATATTGTTAATTTAAAGGAACGCAGAAATATATAATATTGATGCAAATAAAGAATACAGTGCGCGGAACGAAATTTTTGAGAGACTCGGTACTCAAGGGGTAATATGGATATACTCCGGAGAAACTCGGTACTCAAGGTGTGATATGGATAGATTCCTGTGAAATTCGGTACTCAAGGGGTATGGATAGAATCTGGGGAGACTTGGAGTTCAAGGAGTGATATGGATAGAATACGGAGAGACGCAGTGTACTAAAGAGGCGATATGGATAGAATCTGAAGGGACTCGTTACTCAAGGGGTGATATGGACAGAATAATAGTTTTACTTTCTTATACTTCTTCTCCTGCTTTTTTTCTGAAAGCTGGGACATTGGAGCCGACAGTACTTCTAACTCTTTGTCATAATGACTGTGTCTGGCAGCATGACCATCAAACTACTCTATCCAGTTCACTAACTACTGAACTACAAAGCTTTCGACGAAATATTTTCTGTTTAAAAGCTGCATCAAACATTTATGAACTGTAACAAATGTACTGTCAAAGTAATCTCAATCAATTACATTTCACATCTCAGATACAATCCCTTCTCCAGAACATTCTAGCGAGTTGACGATTTGGTTAAGTTAAATCTACCTCTTATCTATGCTGAGCTACTCTGCTTTCAACCATAGACTTCAGTGCAATTTGCTTATATATCATAGTTTTTAACTATAACGAAAACATTAGAGTTCGTGGTTTTGGAAATCAAATTATCAGAACCTCATAGTAAGTAAGGCCATGGCCATCAATATACACAAGGCCAAATAAATGATGTCATAAAAACTATAATTGATATAAAAGAGAGTCCTTTGTAAATACTATTTTTTTATATACATTTGAACTTGGTAAATATTTTTTGTATATAAACTTGAACTTGGTAAATATTTTTTGTATATAAACTTTAACTTGGTAAATACTCTTTGTATATAAACTTTAACTTGGTAAATACTTTTTGTATATACACTTTAACTTGGTAAATACTTTTTGTATATAAACTTGAACTTGGTAAATACTCTTTTTATATACATTTGAACTTGGTAAATACTTTTTGTATATAAACTTGAACTTGGTAAATACTTTTTGTACATAAACTTGAACTTGGTAAATACTTTTTGTATATAAACGTGAACTTGGTAAATACTCTTTTTATATACATTTGAACTTCGTAAATACTCTTTTTATATACATTTGAACTTGGTAAATACTCTTTGTATATAAACTTTAACTTGGTAAATACTCTTTGTATATAAACTTTAACTTGGTAAATACTCTTTGTATATAAACTTGAACTTGGTAAATACTCTTTTTTATATACATTTGAACTTGGTAAATACTTTTTGTACATAAACTTGAACTTGGTAAATACTTTTTGTATATAAACTTGAACTTGGTAAATACTTTTTGTATATAAACTTGAACTTGGTAAATACTCCTTTTATATAAACTTGAACTTGGTAAATACTTTTTGTATATAAACTTGAACTGGTAAATACTCTTTTTTATATAAACTTGAACTGGTAAATACTCTTTTTTATATAAACTTGAACTGGTAAATACTCTTTGTATATAAACTCGGACTTGGACTTGGTAATACACTTTTTTAAAAATATAAGTCTTCTACAGAATGTTCCTGCTTATTTACTTCATACAGAGTCACGCTTAACGATTGATATAACAGATAATTTGTCGTTTTAAAAATATACTTTATGTCGCCAACCAATCAAACTCACGGGAAAATTCGGATATAACAAATTAGTGACGCTGCATGAGATCAGTGCGCAAACTTTCCTAGAGAAGTACTATACTTTTCTTCTTGCGATAATTGGTTCAAAACGGGGATCCCGATAATTTTTGTAACATCCGCCTCTTTGTGTGATTCGTGTTTTACCCCTTGTATCTAGAAGTCAGTGCATGCTCCTCCTAAATAGCATCACATATCTTAAATTTTGTGGTTAACTGGCGATTGGTATCTGTGCTTTTTATAATAAGCCAATAATAATCATGGAAAAAGTCGGATCAATCAATATAGTCACACCGGTATAAACTTGCAGGACTAATATGGAGAAGGACTTGGCTGATATGCAAATGGATACGATGTATTCTGTGGTTAATCATTCTGTCTCGTGTTCACAATGTTTTTCGGTTCTATACCGTCCATGATGTCTTATTTACAAGTGCACTTTTTCTGCGATCCTATGGTATTATTGTTTGAAGTTATTGGGCAGTTATGTTCTAAGAGTGATGCGTGTTGCTGCTCTGTTGTAAGGGACAGAGTACATATGTGGAAACAAGAGTATAATTAAGTCAATACTCTACTAATTTTGGTATTTATTTTGACACGTTCAATTTCAAATATGTTGCCTTGACTTCACAAAAAGATTTAGAAGCGATATCCTGAAGCTGAGCCAAGTATATGGAGTTTCTATTCTAAACATATGTCTCAGTTGTACTGAAGAATGGATTCTGGACTGTCTGATTAGATAACACGAGCACTAACTACTGAGCTGAAATTAATGTCAGTGAACCATGTACTTAGTATAATCAGAGGAACTTTGACATTTGTTTCAAAATGCTGCTGGATAGCAGAATGTAGTCTGGAGAAAGGAGTAGGTTGTGAAGAACGATGTGGGTTGTGGAGAACGAGGCGGGTTGTGGAGAACGAGGTGGGTTGTGGAGAACGAGGCGGGTTGTGGAGAACGAGGTGGGTTGTGGAGAACGAGGCGGGTTGTGGAGAACGAGGTGGGTTGTGGAGAACGAGGTAGGTTGTGGAGAACGAAGTGGATTGTGTTATAGTTTACATATTGCTGTGATGTTTGCAAATTCCGGAATGAAAGATTCTACTTTATCATAAAACAGAAGTACAGTTTTATGTGTTCTAACATATATATATATGGGTGTGCATATATGTTAGCATATATATATATATATATATATATATATATATATATATATATATATATATATATATATATATATATATATATATATATATATATATGTTATCAAAATAAATAAAGTGGGGTGGGGGAGCTGAACAAGCATACTTATGATCCCATTGTTTTCAGGTTACCCCACATGTGCTTCATCCCTCTAAACGAAGCTATATGATATTTGTCGAGAGTACCACTTATAGCACGTAATTCCGTAACTTCAAGCAGTAATCGCCAGGAAACTTTGAAAATAATCCACTATAATTAAGACATAGCAAGTGGGAACCCGTAACCTCTTGAGCACAAAGCGAACAGCTTAGCAACTTAACCAAGGAGACATAGAAGACATAGGAAATCGTTCTGATTTATAAGGCATCCATTTAAGTTTCCATAAAAATTGTCAACTCTTGCATAATTCCAACATTAACATATGAATGCGAAAGTTGGAAAGCAACATCAAACTTAAAACAAAGACTAAACACCTTTGAAAATAATGTCTTAGAAGGCTACTGAACATACGTTGGTCAGACTTCAAATCAAACACAGCTGCCAGACAAGAATCAAAACAAGATATGTATCCACCTATATTAGATAGAAAGCGAAGCTGGAATTACATCGGATACGCGCTACGAATAGATACTGAAAGACTCCCCTGTAAAGATTTGATGTAGTCACCAAGGGGCAAGAGAAAACGAGGAAGACCAAAAGAGACTTTACGTAGAACTATTACAAGAGAACGTTTCACCAGTGGTATAAGAAATAATGCAGATTTAAAGGAAATTGCAATGAATCGAGAGACATAGAAATATATGAAATCCGCCCTATGTGCCGTCTTTGGTCCTAGAGGTATAACTAACTAACTAACATTTAAGGTTATGTAAAATTTTCAGTACACCGGTGAAGTATGATATATCGGGCAATTGGCGCAAATAAAATATTGATATATCTTATCTCCGGTTTCTGGACTACCTATTGCTAGAAACTTTAGTAAAACCATAACATTGTTACAAGAAAACTTCATCGGGAATTTGTTTAAAACCAGTACTGGACACATATATACAATTAGTTTAGATTGCAAAATTTTCGTTTCGCTCGAGCTACTACCTTGTTTCTACCGTTGTGGATTAGACACAAATTTAGGCAGTGCGACACTGTGTCAACAAATCAGTTGTACTTGATAACCATTTAAGTCAACAGTCCTAGACTTTGTGCGCGATGTGTTAACTTTCAATGCCGTACCTTCTATGTGCGCAGCCGAGTACGAATGCAGCATTGAGGAACGATGCTAATTAGCCTCTCTATTACGGAAGCTTGCAAGCGTGTGGCAATGTGAATCCTAATTAGCAGTGACGAACAGATGAACTGAAATCAACTTGTTGGTTTTATATATTGTCTTCATCAGAAGTCATGTCACTTTTAGCATAGCCACAAGTGCTTTTTTCATTCTATACTCGTAATCAATATCTGTGCTTTACATCATGGTTTACATCGTGGTTCCAATATATCTGCATTGCGACCTGACATATCCGACTTCAGCACTGCTTCTCTGCTACTTTGATCCTATATGAGATATGAAAGATATATCTACCTCAAAACCTCCTTAGTCGCCTTTTACGACATGCATGGATGGAAGGTACACAGTGATGATATTCTTTACGCTCCTTCTTAGCCTCGGCAACACATAGGTATAGTTATTAGCATTACCTTTTCTGTGAACTGTGTGTTTGTACTGTAAAAAGCATATACCAGATCTTTATCCAGAAAACATAAAGGGTACAAGGAGAATAGATAATACACGGGTTTTATTTAGTCAGTTACACTAACGTCACGCAGATCCGCGCTAAACACTCATTATTCATATGATGTGGTGGTACCTCAAATGAATGTACAAGGTCTTTGTAGACACCATGTACATATATTATTACAGGTAATGCGAGGCATGGACATTAAATAAAACAATAGCAAAGATAATCGATAACTGTCGAGATGAGATGCTACAGAAGAAATTTACGTATACCATGGACAGCTAAAAAGACAAATCAAGAAGTATTAAGATCAATAAACATCGAAGAGGGCTGGCTCCTTAGCAACATCATAACAAGAAGTATGTTATTTTTTTAGTCATATAAAGAGACATACGAGCATTGGGGGGGGGGGGGGAGATTAATAACTGAAGGCAGAGTTAACGGAAACAGGGGAAGAGGGCGCCCAAGACGACGATAGTGCAGGGATATATCAAATTGCTTAACATGTCTCTAGCTGCGGCAGGTCAACTCCCCAAAATCGCAGAGTGTTCAGAGAATCTATAAGCAAGACCACGTTCTGGAAATAATATGTCACACGAGGCAGAGATTACAGGTAAACTAGACTGCTAACATTTACTAATACAAAAACCAAAACAACCAATTATTGTGTCCAAAAAACTCCCATTAACAAATATTTTAAATAAACTTTATGGGAATGAAAACAAAACAAACTACTCAAATTGTAAATAAAATAAATAAAATGCCAAAAACCGCAATTACAGATGTAGGAATGCGTTTTATTTAGACCGATGTGGCTACGTGGCACTAACTAAAAAATCCGAATATCACGCAATTAACATTTGACTATGACTTTCAGTGTTATCACCATTAGATTATTGATGGGACGAAGAGAGAACTTCTGGAATTACCGATATGCTGATGATGTTGATGAGTAATCACAGATCGAATTATCATGTATTAGATGTTGTAGCGTATTTCTAGTGTGCCTTCATTTCTTGAGCATGTCTAACTAACGAATCCTCTGTCATATCACGAACAATTGATTCCAATGAAAAATGGCGGTAAGAGAGAATCAATGGAAATATAATAGCTATGAAACGAAAATACGCGTTAATTGTCTCCTTTGATATATTTGGGGATGCAGAGCCTGAGAGCAAGCGGGGAAACAACAGGAAGCAGTGCAGCAGGAGTAACGGGAACAGAAGGAATGATAATGACAGAGGCGTTAATAACAATTCTGTAAGCATGTCAACTTGCCCATAATCGTAAGGTTTTCAGAGTATGCTTAAAGAAGAGTTCTTTCTGAATACGTCACTTGAAAAGTAATAAGTGAACGATAATAATAGGAGAATTGATGGTAGTAATTGGATGAATCGTAAATATATTAGTAGATGATAAATTGTGGTAAGTAGATATAGGGATGGATGGATAGATAGATAGATATATAGATATTTAGTTATATAGGATAGAAAGATTAGATAGGCCTTATATATATATATATATATATATATATATATATATATATATATTATATAATATATATATATATATATATATATTACATACATTAGATAGACGATAATTAATGGTATTATTTCAGTAGAGGAAATTAATAATAACAATATCCTAGATGCATAATTCTCCACTGTGTATTGTCTCACTCTATCTCTCTCTTTATGTGACGTTTGTTTTTGTTTTTCGTTCGCTCCATTGTAACCATCACGGATATCCGTGAGATTTCCGCCGGGAGCGTGATTACGTTGTGCCACCGTTATGCGCCTTGTATGCCTAGCACATCCGATTTCGGCATGCCTTGACAATTCGTGTGGGCTACCCTTAGCCTGTGACAGCCTCTATATCTGTCTCCAGGCACGCGTAGTGGAGACTCTTCACCCAGATGATGTTTTGCTCTCGTCTAACTCGAACGAGGTGTTCCACTGTCTATGAACTTGCTCGTGTAATTGGACGTGCTGTGCCTGTGCTCATTGGGTACCGAACCGTTTCTCATCCTTGAGCCTAGTTCCTTAAGGGGAAGAACTCAACAGAGGAGTTGGACCCTGGCTCTTTCGCCCTCTTAGCCGAGGTGTCATTCATCGACATAGTGTACCCCTTGTCCAAGTTCGAGTCTCACACCACGCGTTTGGGAGCAAGGCGTTCTCGAGCTGAGCGTCCTTGTCCCAATAGCGCCTGAGCCCATCAGGTACTGAACCCTTTCTCTCTTCAAGTGTATTTCCGGTGTAGGAAAACCTGACAGTAGAGTTGGGCCAGGGCTAAATCGTTGTCCCTTTTGTGCCTGAGCGAATCGAGTATGGAACCCTTTCTCTCTGCAAGTGTACTTCCGGTATAGGAAACCTTGACAGTAGAGTTGGGCCAGGGCTGCCATCGTTGTCCCTTTCTTGCCTACACCCATCGGGTAGAGAACCCTTTCTCTTTGCAAGCATATTTCCGGTTTAGGAAGGCTCGACATTAGAGTTGGGTTAGGTCTTTTGCTTTACCAAACGCCGATGGATGGGTCTGGGTCTCTGCCTGTTAGGAACTCTGGTAACTAGAAGCCCGTCTCGAGCTGACGGAGCTTGTAGTTCCCTTTCCTAGGGACTTTTCACTTTCTGTTTGCAGTTCGCGCTGCCCTCTAGCGCTGTTCTGCCCTTTCATTGTTTCATTGTACTCTGTATGAAACATATTTGTCTCTCGCCATGCATTTACCTTTACGTGCATTTTACATTGGCCGCCCCTCCAATGTTCGGGACTGGACTGACTAGCTTCACTGTATGTCGACAGTGTCGCTATATGTGGTGATGCTGGTGGTGTCGAGATATTGTCTGTCTCTTGTGCAGTCAAATCTCTTTCCATCTGCTACCTCCACATTCTCGGACACGATCCCCAAATGATTTGGCAGAATCAGCACGAGCTGCTGTATTTCTGTTTCCAGGTGCACCGCGTGGAGGTACATTTGGGATCTTGGTTATCTGCTAACCCTGGGTCCGCCTAGAGCAATGCGTTCCCTTTGCACCCCTTTATGTGACGTGTTATAGGCAGAATGGTGTCCCACTGCCATACTATAAGCCTCACGGTTCTGTTCGAGCTGCCCAGCTTTTTCCATTGTCATGTTCAGAAGGTCTTCGATGGCATGTATGCATCGTAGTCTTGGTCTGCCTATGGGTCTCCTACCTGGAACTTTAACCTTCATGATTAATCATTCCAAAACAGTTTGTCTTTTTATATGTATGAAATATATAAGTTTGCGTTTTTTGATAGTTTTGAGGAGCCAGTCTTCTTTTATGTTCAGATCTTAGCAGACATCTGCGTTAGTTCATTTTTCTATCCATGATATTCATAGGACCTTTCTAGTAGAATTTCATTTCGAAAGCAGATAATTTCTTTCATTATCGATGTCATTGTCCATGTCTCACAACCGTATATTGGCCACGGGAAAATATAGCTTCTTAGTAGTTGTAACTTTGTTTTCTTGTTTGCTCTTTTCATAGATTTTATAGCTGTGATGTTTTTTGTAGTGTCATTGCTAATCTCTTTCTTATCTCTGCCGAGAAATCACCTGTGGTTTTGATGGCTGACTCTAGATATTCAGTTGTTAAAATATACTAGTTGCTATTTGTCAATGCATTATTTTTTCTTTTTATTGCATTGAGGAAAACGTTGTGTGCCTCACTATGATGTTTGACTGACATAATCATTTGTTCCAAACCTATGCAGCTCCTTGATATTAGTGTGATATCATCTGCATACATATTTTCTGGATTTCATGTCCACCTATATTAAGGGTTTGGAAACTGTTTATAACGTGGGTCTACTCGTACATTTTGACATGATGTTTTCTGCATAAATGTTAGCAGGTGTGATGAGAGGATATATCCCTGTTGACTCCAATTTGGACCTTAAACCAGTCATGTTTCTCCGTCGAGACGAATAGAAGCCTGTTGTTTCTGATAAAGCTCTAAATAAGAGAACATACAAGAATTGACATGAAATGTGCGAAGCATGTATTGCCCAACTTATGCTAATGGCAACAGTACTGTTCTACGCTTCCATTTAAGTGTTGGTTGGACGCTGTATTTTATTCTCCATTGATGTGCTGTTTCCATGTTGTTCAAATGTTTTGATGTTATCTATTCATTATGTCGTGGTCTTCATCTGCTCTAACTTGATAGTTTAAAAAAAAATTATGTTTCCTTGTTAGGAATTGTTAGGAATTGGGTATTATATATATATATATATATATATATATATATATATATATATATATATATATATATATATATATATATATATATATATATATATATATATACTTTCCAAGACGTTGTCTACATCTTGGATACTCTGAACGCCTGTCTGTCCCGGGGCAAGGAGGCCTACATTGGCCAGAGACATGCTCATACGTTCTTCGATGTCGCTGGTACATCGTCTTTTTGGTCTTCCATTTCTCTCTTCCCTGGCATGTGCCCTCCAGAATTAGCTTTTCGATGCCATCATTTATCTATTCTTATAGTATGTGCAAACAATAGAAGTTATTGTCACCCGATAGATGGATAATACCAACAAGGAAATACAACATACGAATATAACGTTGCACAATACTCTTGTAAAAACACTGCTCCTTTCAACAAGCTGAAGGTATCAACAACAGAGCATTTACACAAATTCTCCGTTAGCGAATCTGAATCTTTAGCGATGACAAAGTCTGCCAAATAATTTATTTTAACTTGGTGACTAAATAATGAAACTTCGTTTAAAGTGTGTCCAGGTCAAGCTCACATACATTGGACGACATATACACACTTCATCTAGCGAATTTTGGTATCTGTGTCTTTAGTGTTAATGATTGGTTAATCTAAATATATATTTGGTATAACTGCTCCCACTTGTCAGATAAAACATCTCCTGGCATTGGTGATACGTATAAAACTTGATGGACAGGTGATGAGACATTAATCATGTTCAGACTTATCTGTATGGGACAGTTAAGAGTGGGAAAAGAAGAGGAGCACAGGGGAAATAATGAATCAATTAATTTATTGATTAAAGACTGGACAGAATCAAAATTCTTTACACTCAAATAAGAAACATAGAACAGAGGTATAGTCAGCGTTTTGAGTTGTTTCCAAAGTGGCGCTCCTACGACTAGACTAGTAATGGGATTCGATTATTAATGTTATTTTTATTTCACTTGTGGATTAAAAAAAAACTAGACTGAAACTGGTTTCCAGAATATGTTTCTATGGCGTGGAGCTGGTATAATTATTTTAATCTTTACAAGAGATACCACGTAAACAATTGCTCTCTGAACCACACTAATTATGTTCAAAGAACGACACGGTTGATTTGTTTTTGGATCAAGAATATTATCATGCAAATTAAATAGTTTTAGAAGCAATAACTGCACACAAAAGTTTCGATTTTATGAAGAATTTATAAAAGAGTTCGCAATGACTCTAATATTTAAAATTGTTCTTCTTCTTCTTCTGCGTTTGTTCTCAAACTCCTGCAGATTAGCAGGATGTAGTCTGGAGAACGTAATGCGCTGTGTCCTCATATACAGCATTGCTGTGATATCTGCGTCTTTCGGCCTGATACATCCGACTTCAGCATGGCTTTGGGTCACTGACCCTATATGGGATGGGAAAGCCAACTGTATCCCATAATATCCTTAGTCACATTTTACGACATGCATGGAAGTTTACACACGGGTGATTAAAATTGTTAATATAAATAAAAGAAAGACTGCGGTAACAAATATATTGAGTAAAGAAGTTGTGAACCAGAAATTGGAAGAGCTAATGTCGGGGTTGAGCTAATGGCCGTATGATTAAGAGCCTGGCTAAAGTTGGGGTTGAGGTCATGGCTGAATGATTAAAATCCTGGCTAAATTTAAGATTGAGCATATGGCCAAACGATTAGAAGCCTAGCCAAAGTTGAATCCAAACGATTAGCAGTCTAGCCAAAGTTGAATCCAAACGACTAGTAGCCTAGCCAAAGTTGAAACCAAACTACTAGAAGCCTAGCCAAAGTTGAAACCAAACGACTAGAAGCCTAGCCAAAGTTGAAACCAAACTACTAGAAGCCTAGCCAAAGTTGAATGAATTCAATGTAAGGAATTGGTTTTTACATATTTCAGAGATAGCATTAAAATT
Organism: Meghimatium bilineatum; assembly: GCA_034231615.1. NCBI lineage: Eukaryota > Metazoa > Mollusca > Gastropoda > Stylommatophora > Philomycidae > Meghimatium > Meghimatium bilineatum. The sequence continues at coordinate 44,343,830 of CM067305.1, read as the reverse complement.
TCAACTTTATACGACCTGACTGCTGCTATGTCCAAGGAACGTTTGTTTCCGTACTCTATAGGACTCTTCCAGCTCATTGTGACAGGACATCATACAGTAACGTAAACAGGGAAGTACATACAAGATCATTGTGACAGGACATCATACAGTGACGCAAACAGGGCAGTACATACAAGATCATTGTGACAGGACATCATACAGTAACGTAAACAGGGAAGTACATACAAGATCATTGTGACAGGGCATCATACAGTGACGCAAAGAGGGAATTACATACGACATTGGTGGATATCCTTATTTTGAAAATGAAACTAATCACTTCGTTATTGTGGGATTTTTATGATCATTTGTTTTGGAAATAGGTTGAGTGGGAAATCTTCACCATCTTTGTTATTTATTTATTAGGAATAAATGTCACGTACTATTTCCTAAAAGAGTTGGGGGTTTAAACCCTAAAAACCGCACTCTGCCCCGTTGCTAGTGGCTTTAACGTAGTGTTCTTTCGTTTAAATAACTAATTTACATAATTTTTGCATTAAAAAAACCTCGAATGGAATAGACAAATAATTACAACTAGATATCCAGATAATACTCGTAAGATCCCTTGCTTAACGTGCAATATAATTAGTTCAAAATACTAAATTCTATACCCTCATCTTTCTAAGCTTGCGTTCGTTAGCTTGCCGTCTCGTGATCGTGATGCGTTTTACAAATTAACTTTCAACAATGCTATCTAGACTATCTAGTTCTCAACTATCTAGACTGTCTCCAGTTTCTACTAACTAATGCTCCCTCTTTCGTTTATCTCAATGACTTGAGTAAAATATGCATACATTTTTCTAAAAGAAAATGTCAAATATGGGAAAGAAACTTCTTGGGAATTTCAATTGTGATGAACTGGAGAAAAAAAACAGCTTATATTGGCTCAGAGGGAGAACAGATAGAGGTCGACAAAGAAAAAAGTTACTAGATGGGCTTGTATAGTGGCACGGTAGAAGCTCACCAACCGAGCTTATTGACAACACAAGAGACAGAGAGTCGTGGAGAAACATGATCGCCTACGCCAATCGGCATAGCACTTGATTGATTGATTGGCTATATTATTTGTGCTTGCAGTTCTAAAACTCATCTCTATTGAGATTTTCAGTAAGGTCATGAGTTTTATGTGAGTTTATATATATTTACATAATCTAACCCTGGCTGCATGTATTATATATGAGTAAGCTTAGTAGGGAGTTTACTTGGAATTTGTGATACAAGTTAGGTCGTGGTGACTGGATTACCATTATTCAACCTTCACTATTTGTTGATGATTAATAACTCTGACAGAACACAATTTGGCAAAACACTTGTTTGGAAATGTTTTTCATATTTCATAAGAAAGGAAACAAAATTATTAGAAAACTTAGAGAGGCTGTATATAAAATCAGAATATTACAGATGGTATTTGAACCAGAGTCTCTCAGCTGACACAATTCGCTTAGCGAAGAATATACACACTTATTCAATGGTTGCTGTGAAGTAATATAATGACAGCATACGGAGAAAATATTACTGTACGATTTAGAACTGTAGATTTTAGCTAGTTATATACCCATCGTTTGATGTAGTTTTTGCATTCACTGGCCTACAGTGATGAATATCCACAGAAAGATGTATGGGAGCACTGATGAGCTTTCAAATATAGCAGAATTTATTAAGAAAGCCGGACTTTCTGTGTAGACATGTCAAACTGTGAACGAGAAGAAGAAGAAGATGAGTTTTTGAATCAGCGATGATGATGGAGTAATCACTTTAGCTGTGAGCAGGTATCTCTTGACAGCATATAACGATTCTGACAGAAGAACATGTCCTTCTCAGCTGAATAACCGTGGTAATGCCTCAGGTTAGATTTGATAAGATTTGTGATCTTAAAGGTATGGTCGCGTCGGGGAGGGGGGGGGGATTACAAATGCATGTTTAGTTCCAGAAAGGAGGTATTCCAGTGCTGCAGTATCATAGGAGCGTATCAAATAACTGGGTCCAATAGTTTGCCATTCCTCCATTACTTTGATAACCCTTCTACAGTGGTGGTATATCTTGGATTTCCAGCACCAGATAGGAGATTGTCACAGAAAGACACATTTGCAATGTGCAGTGTCACAGAACGACACATATGCAATGTGCAGTGTCACAGAAAGACACATATGCAATGTGCAGTGTCACAGAACGACACATATGCAATGTGCAGTGTCACAGAAAGACACATATGCAATGTGCAGTGTCACAGAAAGACACATATGCAATGTGCAGTGTCACAGAAAGACACATATGCAATGTGCAGTGTCACAGAAAGACACATATGCAATGTGCAGTGTCACAGAAAGACACATATGCAATGTGCAGTGTCACAGAAAGACACATATGCAATGTGCAGTGTCACAGAAAGACACATATGCAATGTGCAGTGTCACAGAAAGACACATATGCAATGTGCAGTGTCACAGAAAGACACATATGCAATGTGCAGTGTCACAGAAAGACATATGCAATGTGCAGTGTCACAGAAAGACACATATGCAATGTGCAGTGTCACAGAAAGACACATATGCAATGTGCAGTGTCACAGAAAGACACATATGCAATGTGCAGTGTCACAGAAAGACACATATGCAATGTGCAGTGTCACAGAAAGACACATATGCAATGTGCAGTGTCACAGAAAGACACATATGCAATGTGCAGTGGCCTGCATCTCTTCGATATCCAAGGGGAGTATTTATCGACGACCAAAGTAAGACATTGAGAGATGCATTTAATCCATGGCTGGCAGACAATATGACATGCAACTTCAAACATGTATAAATGAAAATATGAATGTTAGAGGGACTTTCATTAGAAGACAAGACTCACTATTGCATGATCATTTGTCAGATAGACGAGTGGTAAGATGTAATACAATATACTATTGTAAGATGTTTTATCAGATAGGCGACTGGTAAGATGTAATAGAGGTATAATATTACATGATGGTATGTCGTGTAGGCCACTGTTAGGACACACACTTCTTCTTCAATAATGTTTTATAGAATAACTGGGATTCTTTCTTGATATTGCACTGAAATGATATTGCTTTTAGTAGAATATCAAAACTCAAAGACAAATCATATAAATAAAGATGTTTACACAATTACAAATACAGTAGATGATGCTTTTCAGCAATGTTATTCATGTGGCGTACTTCTTACTCTGATTCCGATGATGATGTTTAAAGATTCACAACTGACGTTATCTGAGTAAAGTACAGTTCATCGGTTTCCAGGTTTCCAGTAGCCTTCATTTTCCCGCCGCATATGTTCTTCTGATTTATTTATTCTGGTTTGGCTCGCGTAGCATTTCCATATGCAGTGTTTGCCATGTGGTATTTATCCATTAATAATTAAACAATTAATTATTATTATTTTTTAAGATTAGACATAGGTTTGGATTAGGAGAGATTTTGTTTTGCATAACATTGTGTTTTACACTAACACTCAATAAATTTATATTAAAATTAATAAAGTATAATCATAATTTAAAAAAACATTACCAAACATAATCACATGAAGCAATGGGGGTACGTATGCGTTACAAATCAGAACCCATTTCTTACAGTAAACATTGTTTTTCTGTGACAGAGCATCACTTGAGAAGTTTCTGATCTCAGATATTTTAAAGTGAAGTTCTCTGTGCCAACATGTCTTTTGACATTATATCAAGTAACATATTATTTCCAGTTGTCTTCGTCGGGAATAAGCTCAGCGCATCTCTGTCCCTCGCAAGCAGGCCTGCATTAGTCAGAGACATGTGAATATATTTTTCAATGTCGTTGGTCCATCATCCTCTTGGTCTTCTTTATCTGATATTTTCTAGCACTCTGCCCTCCAGAATCAGCCTTTCGATGCCATCATGTCTCTTTTAAGTGTCTAACATGATGTAGCTTCCTTCTTTTGATAGTATTTAAAAAGCCATCTTCATATAATTTTAAGTAATTTCAAAATTTCAATGTTCTTATTTTTGCTCCGTCCTCTGTTCACGTAAGATATTTCTGTGGCAATTCATTTTCAAGGAATGTATTCTTCTGGATATTGTCTTGTTTAAAGTCCAAGTCTCGCATCCATATGTGCCACTGGAAAAACACATAATCTTAAAAGTGTTTATTAAACCTTTATTGTGTTAATGTTCTAATGATAAGGTGAAAATTGCATGGAAGTGTGGCCATGCTCTTCAAAGATACATCATCTGTGGACATGCTATATTTGTTTTGATGATAATTAGATGACTAACTAATTACAGTATAATGTTTTACAATGTGTCATCATGTTATTACGGCTGTTAATATTTGTTTTCCTTTTGTTCTTCTATAAATTACAAGTTTTGTAAGCGTGCATTATAAAATATATGTAATTCACTGCCTAACATACTTTATAATCAATAATCAAACAGGAGAATTTCAACACATAAAACAAGGGACTAGACAAGATTGTGTGCTGTATCCGATCTGTTTACTGTATAAAGTGAAAAGAGAATGAGATACACACAAGATAAGATAGAAATATCTGTTAGATGGCATATTGTAAACAACACAAGATACGCTGATGATAATGTTTTGATAGTCAAAAATAAAAAATAGTTACAAGAAATGATGAATATCATTGCGCAAGCAAGTCACAACAAAGGGCATTGTCTGAATAGCAGAATAACTGAATTACTGATAATATCAAATAATACATGTTTTTCAGAATGCTATATCAAAGTAGATGAAACCAGTCTGAAAAAATCTGAAACATATTTAATTGGGAGCATAACATACTTTATCGCCCGTGTGTTGCTGGCGACCGAAAGGGGAGCAAAGAATAGCAACCCTGTTTAACTTTCATGCATGCCGTAAGAGGCGACTAAGGAGGTTATGGGATGGAGTTGGCTGTCCCATCCCATATAGGGTCAGTGACCCAAAGCTATGCTGACGTAGGATGTGTCAGGCCGAAAGGCGCAGATATCGCAGCAATGCTGTAAACCATAACACAACGCATTCCGTTCTCCGGACTACATCCTGCTAATCTGCAGGAGTTTGAGAACGAACGCAGAAGAAGAAACATACTTTATAAAACATATATAATTGGGCGCCTAACATTCTTTATAAAACATATAATTGGACGCCTAACATACTTTATAAAACATATATAATTGGGCGCCTAACATACTTAATAAAATATATATAGTATGGCGCCTAACATACTTTGCAGTATACTTTATAATACTTTATAAAGCATATATAATTAGCTGCCAAGCATACTTTATTAAACATATATTGTTCAAAAACAGGAAATGCAACATTATTGCTGTGCTAATGCAGACACAATTTGAAACGTGTACCAACATTTTATTTTACGCAATTCATGTTTCAAACTTGCCATGAAGAACCTTTCAAACTTTAACAATGAAATGATGGTCATTAAATTTGATTTGGATTTTTATTCTTTACGGCTGAGATCTCCGTTTCAGTAGGATACAATGCCTCCTCTGGCCTATCTCAGAGAACGACATCTCCGTCACATGGGTCCGATTAGTCGTTGGACCTGTTTTTGTGTTTTAGCTGCACACTCTTTTCGCAGTGCAAGAAACAGCTGTCGTTGATTGGCTGGAGCCACATTTCGCTTCCGTAATCATCTGTCGAGTTCATCACACACGTGTTCTATGAGGTTCATGTCTGATGACACGGCTCATCAGGCAATGATCTCGACGTTGTTGTAAGCAAGGAACTTTGTGGTGAATTGTGCCACATGAGGTGGAGCGTATTCTGCTGAAAAATCGACCCTCATGCAGCCAGAATTGGAAGGACACGAGGACTATTTCAGCGACGTATTTTTCCGCATTCGGGCGTCCATGTCACTTCTTCCCATGGGGTGCAAAGGGAACGCATTGCTCTAGGCGGACCCAGGGTTAGCAGATAACCAAGATCCCAAATGTACCTCCACGCGGTGCACCCTGGAAACAGAAATACAGCAGCTCGTGCTGATTCTGGCCAAATCTTTTGGGGATCGTGTCTGAGAATGTGGAGGTAGCAGATGGAAAGAGATTTGACTGCACAAGAGACAGACAATATCTCCGACACCACCAGCATCACCACATATAGCGACACTGTCGGCATACAGTGAAGCTAGTCAGTCCAGTCCGAACATTGGAGGGGCGGCCAATGTAAAATGCACGTAAAGGTAAATGCATAGCGAGAGACAAATATGTTTCATACAGAGTACAATGAAACAATGAAAGGGCAGAACAGCGCTAGAGGGCAGCGCGAACTGCAAATAGAAAGTGAAAAGTCCCTAGGAAAGGGAACTACAAGCTCCGTCAGCTCGAGACGGGCTTCTAGTTACCAGAGTTCCTAACAGGCAGAGACCCAGACCCATCCATCGGCGTTTGGTAAAGCAAAAGACCTAACCCAACTCTAATGTCGAGCCTTCCTAAACCGGAAATATGCTTGCAAAGAGAAAGGGTTCTGTACCCGATGGGTGTAGGCAAGAAAGGGACAACGATGGCAGTCCTGGCCCAACTCTACTGTCAAGGTTTCCTATACCGGAAGTAACTTGCAGAGAGAAAGGGTTCCGTACTCGATTCGCTCAGGCACAAAAGGGACAACGATTTAGCCCTGGCCCAACTCTACTGTCAGGTTTTCCTACACCGGAAATACACTTGAAGAGAGAAAGGGTTCAGTACCTGATGGGCTCAGGCACTATTGGGACAAGGACGCTCAGCTCAAGAACGCCTTGCTCTCAAACGCGTGGTGTGAGACTAGAACTTGGACAAGGGGTACACGATGTCGGTGAATGACACCTCGGCTAAGAGGGCGAAAGAGCCAAGGTCCAACTCCTCTGTTGAGTTCTTCCCCTTAAGGAACCAGGCTCATGGATGAGAAACGGTTCAGTACCTAATGGGCACAGGCACAACACGTCCAATTACACGAGGCAAGTTCATAGACAGTGGAACACCTCGTTCGAGTGAGACGAGAGCAAGAAAATCGTCTGGGCGAAGAGTCTTCACTACGCGTGCCTGGAGACAGATATAGAGGCTGTCACAGGCTAAGGGTAGCCCACCCGAATTGTCAAGGCATGCCGAAATCGGATGTGCTAGGCCTACAAGGCGCATAACGGTGGCACAACGTAATCACGCTCCCGGCGGAAATCGCACGGATATCCGTGATGGTTACAATGGAGCGAACGAAAAACAAACAAACTTCTTCCCATGCAATATATCGGCTCCACATAAGTACACCTCCACCGCAATTTTGAGGTGCCTTATCAACGCTATTCTGGGCGTAGTGCTCACTGATTCTGCATTAACATCTTCTTCGTCTAAATATCGCTGGAGCACAAACAATAATTCATCACAAAACCAAATCCCATCTCCAGTCATCCGAACGGTCTATTGGTACTGCTGATTTGCCCACTGCAGGAGGTTCTGGCGATGTCTGTTCGTAAGAGCAGGACATCTAAAGGATATTTTAGCCCAAAAAACCAGCGTCATGCAGCCGACACATCACCTTTTGATCTGAAATTTGACGAGTTCCTGGCATTGAATGCACTGTGGAGGACGCAGATGCTAATCGATTCCTGAGGTTTCGCAGCCGTATAAGCGGTCTTCAGTAGTTGGGACTCTGGGTCTTTCACTGCGCGACCGGTCTGACACTGAGTCAGTTTGTTGAATTCGCCTCCAAAAGTGACTACTGGTGCTTCTACCTACATTGAATTGTCTGTCCAATACACTTTGTGATTCTGCTGTCTGTTAGCGTCAAATGATGATGTATCGTTGTTCTGTAGTGAGATGAATCATACTTACGCTTTACATTTTCAACTGCATTTATTCAAGGACCGTCAATCCTTTATTTGCAGTCAATAATATAGTCACGTGTTTTGTGTTCAATACGTTTCACGAGATGCTCATGAACCTGTCACGAGTTCTTCCCCCCCCCCCAAAAGAGATTGTTCTGACCTTGACCACTATCATGACCTCACGAATTATGAGATGAGTACAATTCAGGTAACAACGAGAAGTTAATGACCAGGTGGGAACAGAATAGGATGAATGATGTCCAATCAGCGAATATCTTTTATAAAATTGACTCCAAAAAGGTGCTTTTCCTTTTTTAAAATAATATAATTGATAGTCTTATATACTTTATAAAACATATATAATTGACTACCTTGAATTCTTTATAAAACATATATAATTAACTGCCATACATAGTTTATAAAACATATATAATTGGCTGCCTTACATACTTTATAAAACATATATAATTGACTGCCATACATACTTTATAAAACATATATAATTGACTGCCTTACATACTTTATAAAACATATATAATTGACTGCCTTACATACTTTATATAAAGTTCCTTCTTCGACTTTGAATGTATCGTCTTTATTACAACTCATCAATAATACATACTTATAACCATGATAGTCTACACTATCAGACAAAATGGCTGAAAGAAAATCCAGTCTTCATAATAACTCACTTGACTACTTTTGTCATTGACTAACTATGATAATACTTTATGTAACAGCAGATGATAATTAAGAAAATATTCATACAAGTCATTTCAGAAGGCTTGATTTCCCATTAGCCAATATGTTTTATATAGTCACGAGACACGCTGTGACATACATAGTAGTTGTTTAACTTTATTCTGGTTTTTTTTTAAAATGTTATTGGTTAGATTTAGTCTGTTTATGACTTCGTTACGCGTTATTGAATTGAAATTTCTATGATTCATCCTGTATGCATTTCTTTGGTATCCGCGATAGGATGTATTTTATCATCTAACCCATCTGCACAGATGACATTTGTAAATATATAAGGGAATTTCAATTCACGGCGTTGCGAATATAATAAACACTCTACAACATGCAGATGACACTGTCAACTAAGCAGAAAGTTAACAGGAGCTACAGAGACAAATAAATAAACTCGATACACAAGTAGAGAGTATGGACGATATATATAAAAAAAAGTCAAAAACTGACTATAAACATGAAAGTACAAGAAAAGATACAGCACAACTTTGACTTTTATCTGTATCTTGGATACATGATCACAAATGATGATAGATGTGATACAGAAGTTAAAAGGAAAGTATGAATTGCACAAAAAAGTATTTTTAATGACATGGAGTAAATATTACCATCTGAATAAATCATAAATAAATTAAAATGGGAATTATCTATTGCCTGTCCACAGGTGAATGATGGTTGATCGTATTCACACTTGCAGTTAAGCGTAGGGTGGGAGCTTAAGCAGTCGTTCCAAGGCCAGATGTGTTGTTATGGTTGCATTTAGTCCATGTTTTTTCAAGGCTATCTTGATGTTTTTTATCCATTGTTTTTCCATAATGGTACAAATACTGATTTGTGCCAGTCGTCTGGTTCTTTTCTTTCTGACCAGGCTATTGTGAATAATCTGCCTAACCACTGGACCCCTGTATGGGAATTATGAAGTGCAAAATCTACTATTTATTAATGTACGGAGCAGAAAGATTGATAACGTACAGATATAATACAGAATTGGTGCCTTTGAGACGTTGAAATTTTAAAAAAACTAAGAAGAACAGGGTAAGAGAGAAAAAAACGGACGTTCTGATAACGCTGCGTATGAAAAAAAAAGATATATTACAGGAAATACAAATTAAACAAAAAGAATACATTGGACATGTTAAAAACGTGATATCTTGCATAAAATCAAAATTGAAGGTAGAGCTAAGCCGAGGCAGAACAAGACAGAGATGCAAGTTGGCGCGAAACATGATGAGATGGACAGCACATTCAGACTGCAGCACTAGGCAAGACATACAAGATGTTGGAGCTCCGTCGAAGTCAATCTTCGTTGTGGAGATGACACTTAATGATGATGATGATGATTTATTAACCCAAGTGTTTATATTTGCCGTCCGATCTTTATCATCGCTGATCTAGTTAAATATAAATACATACAGTTACAATATATTGATATTTGTAACAATATGTTAATATCTATATATTAACAGATCTATATCTAGATATCAACAGATATATGAGCTAGCTATTCACACATCTAGAAAACAAGACATGTGAAACAAACCTCTGAATTTAAATACCTGGAAAGTATATTTATATACAATGGAAAAATTATTCAGAGAGATTGAGACAATGCCAGAAAGAAAACATAGTGAAATACAAGCTATAACCATTGCTGGTCAATCCAAAGGTCAAGATGGAAAACAAGAGACAAACATAAACAATATTTTTAAGCCACCACGCTGTTGTCAATGCCAGAAATGGGCGCTGACAGCAGCCCAGCAGAGAAAACTTACAACTTGTGAGATGACATGCATGAAAAAAGCCAAAAGAATGACCAAACTATACAAAATGAGAGATCTTAAAATCAGGAGAAGAATCGGTATAAGATAATGCACAGAATACATCGAGAAGCCACAAATAAAATGCTCTGAACACCTTATGAGAATGAACCTTAACTAACTACCAACAAGAACATAAGTAGAACATAAGAAGATCCGGAAACAACGCTAGAGGAAAACCTAGATCAAGATGGATAGATAACATCAACACAACCCTGAACAAATACGCATTTAACGCAATCAACGCGTCACATCTGGTCTTGGATATACAACTAAAGCACTCAGCCACCTTCCTACGATTAGCGGCAATTGTAGATATTTAGACCATTATCCACCTGGGGATAGACAATAGACAAATTTCTTGAGCACAAAAGTAGATTATATAATGGATATAGATACTCAACGTGAATATCAAAGTTTCAATCCCATTTTCGTAATCTTCATTGAAAAAAAAATATTGTTCAATCTTCCTCCTAGAAAACTCGTGACAGACTAGAATCCTCAGGGTCACTACTTCAACAGATCTAGAATTTGATTGTGTTTATTTTTAGTCTTTCACTTTACGAACTCCTGAACTTAAAGCGATCTTTTTTCCAAAGTTTTTTTTTCATGTTCTAGAATTGAAAACAAGGCCAGAGAGTGCGATATATTGAAAAATAATGTCAGAGAATGCTCCGTAAATAGTACACTGTTATAAATTAAAATAAAAGAAAATACATCAGACAAAAACTGGATCGATACAAGAGTGGCGGGAATCAACTTCGTGTGATGTGTTCCTTCCAGGACGTTATCTCTGTAACAGCCAATCAAAACGCATCTCTATTTTACAAAAGACATACTGTCTCTGTCATTGACAAGTAAGTAGGTTCTACAAAATTTCATACACTCATCTTCCTTGAGGGATAGTTGTATTTGTTTTGTACCTTATTTAGAATTATGCCCTGAATTAGTGTTCTCTTTACGCAGTCGCATCTTTTCATTTAATTCATAATCTTCTTCTTTGATCAATCACTATGTGCACCCAAACAGGTCTGCTATCAATAAGTATGTGCACCCAAGCAGATCTGCAATCAATAAGTATGTGCACCCAAGCAGATCTGCAATCAATCAACAATCAACATTTGCACTCAAGCAGATCTGCTATCAATCACCATGTGCACCCAAGCAGATCTACTATCAACCACCATGTGCATCCAGGCAGATTTGCAATTAACCACTATGCGCCCAAGCAGATCTGCGATCAATCACTATGTGCACCCAAATATATCTACATTCAACCCTTTGCACCCAGGTCGATATTTGTTATGTCTAGAACGATTTTTTAGTTCGATGTTAGTTCTTCATAATTTCACTTAGAGAAACTCTCCTATGCGCCAGACTGTTGTTTATATTGTGGTCGCGCTCTTGGACGACACTTACCGTTTCAGACTTTTGGTGAATTGTATATGATTTCTCAGCTTAAACTTCATATGCCGTATCTAAAGTATCATACTACTTGAGCCAGTGTTTTCCGACATCAAAGGTAGGATAGTGTATATACTTGACATCAAAGATAGGATAGTGTATATACTTGACATCAAAGGTAGGATAGTGTATATACTTGACATCAAAGGTAGAATAGTGTATATACTTGACATCAAAGGTAGGATAGTGTATATACTTGACATCTAAGGTAGGATAGTGTATATACTTGACATCAAAGGTAGGATAGTGTATATACTTGACATCAAAGGTAGGATAGTGTATATACTTGACATCAAAGATAGGATAGTGTATATACTTGACATCAAAGGTAGGATAGTGTATATACTTGACATCAAAGGTAGGATAGTGTATATACTTGACATCAAAGGTAGGATAGTGTATATACTTGCCTGAAAACAGGATATTAGAATACTTCTCTCAGAATGTCTTAATCTTGAAGAATACGAAGAATATATTTTAATGTTGCAATATTTTTTGCGGCTCTAGTACTAAACAGGCTATTTTCATTTTATGATAGGCTGCAAGAGATAAATTAACGTATAACTGAATAGTGACGTATGGGGTGCAAGGAAACACACAGACTATATCCGAAAGTGAGGGACACTTACGATATCATTGATCAAATATCGTCTACTTCAAGCTGGGCACAATATATATTCTTCAATAGGTGCTTGGGGCATAATATATATTCTTCATTAAGTGCGTGGAGCACAATATATATTCTTCACTAAGTGCGTGGAGCACAATATATATTCTTCACTACGTGCGTGGAGCACAATATATAATCTTCACTACGTGCGTGGAGCACAATATATATTCTTCACTAGGTGCTTGGAGTGCAATATATATTCTTCACTAGGTGCTTAAAGTACAATATATATTCTTCACTGGGTGTGTGGAGCTTGGAAAAGATTAAAATTAGGCTTTAAATCAGAGGTGGGCAACCTGGTTTTGGTCCACGTGTTTAACACAGGGTTGTTGGAATGAGATGAGGCAATCCTTCCAACTCATTGTTTGAATGAGTGCATTATTTCAGCCCATTGTTAGAATGACATGAGGTCATTCTTCCAGCCCATTGTTTGAATGACATGAGAACATTCATTTAGCCAATTGTTTGAATGAGATGCGACCAATCTGCCAGACCATTGTTCGAATTAGATTAACACGTTCCGTCATGTACAGGGTGAGAATTTGTATTTACCCTCGGTCATTAAAACAAAAACGTTCCCTACGGGGAATCAAACTCTGGAAACAACGGTTTGGGACCAAAGCTTTAAAGTATCACATCTCCCTTCTATAGCACAAATAACAAATATTACGCTCTAAAACAGTGTTTCCTAACGTGAGTCCCACAGAGGGACGGGATTTTATTGTTGATGGTTGGGGGGGGGGAGGGTGGTGTGTTCAACAATAACATAAAATTGTATTCTTCACTTGTACTTCGAACAAGTTTTAATTAGGCTTCATTTTGGGAATATTTACATAATTAATATAAAAAATATGTTCAAGTTACATAGGGGCGGGGGAATATACATATATATTTCTTATATATATATATATATATATATATAAAAGGAAATCAGAATTTCAGATAGACTTAGGTGGGGTATAAATTAAAAAAAGATTAGGAAACACTCCTCTTGAAAAGTTTAGTGATATGGGTTAGCAGTGAGATGTTGCAAGCAACAAACTAGCGTAATTTTAAGAAAATAAATTCATACAGCTACCGATAATATTTTGTTTGGGAATATTTAAAAAACACACAAATGTTAAAATCCCCTTGCATAAATGTCCGGAGGGCACTTGCTAAGCTCGTAAATAAAGTGCTCTAAAACATAGCATTCGTTCGTCTAATTCTTCTTCTTCTTTTTTCTGTTCTCATATACCTTTCGGTGTTGAGAGAAGAGTGAGTGTACTTTCTTTTGCTCGTCTATTTTCATCTTCTGCTGTTATATTTCCGAGTGTCTAACACACTATCTATCCAACTTTTACGCGGGCGTCTAATAGGTTCACTGTTTTCGTGTCGTTTGTAAGCGCTTCTTGGATAATACTTTGCTCTTTCTGTCTGGTTATGTGGACGAACCATTTAACTTGTTTATGAACATATTCTAATGTTGGCGTGATCCCTAATTGTTTTCTTAGTTCTTCATTCCTGATTTTGTCTCTCAAGCTAACTCCAATCATACGTCTTACACATTTCATTTCAGTGGTGTTAATCTTATGAATTGTTCTAGAATCCAATGTCCAAGTTTGACACTGTTAATACAACGTTGGAAGAAAAAAATGGTGTTGAATATGTCTTTCTTTGTTTCTAATGTAATACAGTATTTTTGTTTTGTAATAAAGGTGTTAACTGACCGATGACCTGACAGACCTTATTACATCTTGCATCTATTTCTGCTTCTTGTTTTTGTCATATCTCAATGTGCTGCCAAGATATTTGAATACATCTACTTCTTTTAGATGTTTGTTGTTTATCTGGATGTTGTTGCTCTTCTTTTCTCTTGCAATATTCATTACTTCTGTTTTGTCTATGTTGATTTTCATTCGTTGATAAAATTATATTCCAGCTTAGATTAAAAGAAAAAAAGATATTTCAGCTACGGGACAAAATTGTTATCTATCCAGGGCTGCCATATGATTCGTGGAGAAATTATTTTAAAAGTTAACTGCCAAAAATGGTCGAATTTCTATACTGTGCATTCACTTCTAAAATCAAGTTGGTTTTTTTCAGAACGCTATATTTGTATACTCTTTTATTCATCATCATCAAGTATCGTCTCCGCAGCAAAGGTTGACTGCAACAGACCTCCAACATTCCCTGCCTCTTGTTTAGGTGGTGCACTCTGCTAGACTGAAACTTGTCCATCTTGTGATGATACTCTTTTATTACCTCTTCAATTATCAACATTTCACATTGACAAAGCCTGATAAAGACTGAAAGATGTGCATATAGTGGAAATTGCTATTGTTTGTGAGTTCTTGGTTTTGAAAAAAAACAACAAAAAAAAAAGAGAGGCTTTAAGTCATTGAATGCACGTACGTGAAAGAATGAACATTATTCTCAAAATTGATGTTCCAGTGGTTTCTGACATAGTTTATTGATATAGGGCACCCGATAGTGTGAGCTTGATGTTACCTCAAGGACCACGGAATTATTTATAAATTTTGTTAATTAAAGTCATTATTCCTTTTCTGTTAAAAAAGAACATCATAAAACAAACTACATTGAGTTCACACATTCAGAAATGTATAAATGCAAAAATAGTGTTAATCTTTACATTAATATTTTGTCATTTGTGCTTGATATGTATTAATTAATCTTATCTTATGTTACTATTATATTTTATAACAAAATTGTATTGCGTATTCATTTTATATTAATACATTATATATATATATATATATACAAATGAGGTCAGGCAGTGTGCTGTTACCTATTCTGTTCAATGTCTACATACGTCAAAGAATTATAAAGAAATACAAAATGGCACATATAATGAAACAACAGATAATGAACAACAACACAGATAACTCAACGAACTCAACGAACTCAACGAACTCAACGAACTCAAGGAACTCAAGGAACTCAAGGAACTCAAGGAACTCAACGAACTCAACGAACTCAACGAACTCAACGAACTCAACGAACTCGACGAACTCGACGAACTCGACGAACTCGACGAACTCGACGAACTCGACGAACTCGACGAACTCGACGAACTCGACGAACTCGACGAACTCGACGAACTCGACGAACTCGACGAACTCGACGAACTCAACGAACTCAACGAACTCAACGAACTCAACGAACTCAACGAACTCAACGAACTCAAGGAACTCAACGAACTCAATGAACTCAACGAACTCAACGAACTCAACGAACTCAACGAACTCAATGAACTCAACGAACTCAGCGAACTCAATGAACTCAATGAACTCAACGAACTCAACGAACTCAACGAACTCAACGAACTCAATGAACTCAATGAACTCAATGAACTCAATGAACTCAACGAACTCAATGAACTCAATGAACTCAACGAACTCAATGAACTCAATGAACTCAACGAACTCAATGAACTCAATGAACTCAGCGAACTCAATGAACTCAATGAACTCAATGAACTCAACGAACTCAATGAACTCAACAAACTCAATGAACTCAATGAACTCAATGAACTCAACGAACTCAATGAACTCAATGAACTCAACGAACTCAATGAACTCAACGAACTCAATGAACTCAATGAACTCAGCGAACTCAATGAACTCAGCGAACTCAATGAATTCAATAAACTCAATGAACTCAATGAACTTAAACAATGCCAGACTTGGCAACTGATATCTACACATACGAGAAAGATCGAAACATGCGAAATGAAATGTCAACGGAATGTTATTGGCGTCATCAGACTCTAGAGATGATAACCTTTCTCCATTAATCCCCATTTCTTTCCTTGTATGAGCATGTTTTTACCTTCAGCATCATCTTCTTCAGTCTGTAGTAAATCACTTATCTTATTATATCGGCTCTGGGGTGTAAAGGGAACGCATTGCTCTTGGCGGACCCAGGGTTAGCAGATAACCAAGATCCCAAATGTACCTCCTCTTGATGCACCCTGGAAACAGAAATACAGCAGCTCGAGCTGATTCTGACCAAATCATTTGGGGATAGTGTCCGAGAATGTGAAGGTAGCAGATGGAAAGAGATTTGAACGCATAAAAGACAGACAATATCTCCGACACCACCAGTAACACCACATACAGCGACACTGTCGATATACAGTGAAGCTAGATAGTCCAGTCCGAACATTGGAGGGGCGGCCAATGAAAAAAAGCATGAAAAGGTGGATGCATGGCGAAAGACAGATATATTCCATACTGAGTACAATGGAAAAAAATGGAAGGGCAGAACAACGCTAGAGGGCAGCGCCAAAACTAGTGGAAACGATTACGGAAATGGGAACTACAAGCTCTGTTAGCTCGTGCCGAGCTTCTAGTTACTTGATTTCCTTATAGGCAGAGACCCACACCCAATAATGGGCGCCTAGCAAAGCAAAAAGACCTGGCCTAACTCTAATGTCGAGTCTTCCTATACCGGCAACACCTCAGCTAATAGGGCGAAAGAGCCAGGGTCCAACTCATCTGTTGAGTTCTTCCACTTAATGAACCAGGCTCACGGATGAGAAACGGTTCAGTACCCGATGGGCACATGCACAGTACGTCCAATTACACGAGGCAAGTTCATAGACAGTGGAGCACCTCGTCTGAGACAGACGTGAGCAAAAAACGTCTGGGCGAAGAGTCACCACACACACGCGTGCCTGGCGACAGAAAGGTAAGCTGTCGCAGGCCCTGGTAGCCACCTGAATTGTCAAGGCAAGCCGAAATCGGATATGCTAGGCCTACAAGGCGCACAACGGTGGCACAACGTAATCACGCTCCCGGCGGAAATCGCACGGATATCCGTACTGGTTACAATGGAGCGAACGCAAAACAAACATAGGCTCTAACTATTCTCACTACTATTATATCAACCACAGCATTAATCTCCAATGAGTCTCCTCTTTCATTTCCAATGACTTCCCACATGACCAGGGTAGTATATTTATGTGATACTTGGACATCCTAGTTGTTCGTGACCCATTATCTTCATAACATGCATACACAGCATGATTTGAGAGCCTGAATCGCGTGTCAGTTGATATTTCAATCACCCACATAGTGTTGCTGTCAATGTTTATATGTTTAATTTCGTGCTAGATGTTGTAGTGGAGAATGCATGTGATTTCTTTATGACATTTGTGTAGGCAACAAAATTCCAACCGCACATGTCGGAAATGAATAATGATGAGTGAATTCCAAATTGATACGACTATGCCAATCTTGTTTCCTGTGCAAGGACATGAAGTTTTATTGTCAGCCACCAAATGTATCTTGTCTGGAAATTCTTAGATTGAAAGTTTTTCAGACCTTGTGCAAAGATCCAGATGAGTGTGGACATACATCTAATGTTAAAACATGCCTTACACAAATAATCCTTTGCGCCATTCTCTCCATCAAAGTAACCTGTATTCTCTAAAACACAATTACTTAAAAAAAATTAATTCCTATAATATAGCTAAAATGTGAACTTATATCGATCGTGCGTGCAAGGGCTGTAGCCTTTGTGATGATGCCGAGAAGTTCTTTTGTAAAATCTAAATCTAATCATTTGTCAAAGTACAATGAATGATGGTCTGAACAACTACAGTGCAAAATGGCCCCAGCAATTTCTAACGTTAATGTCAAGTGTGTGTGAACACAAATCGAGAGGGCGATCACTGGTAGCTATAAATTATAGGAATTCAACTGTAGTGACAAGCTAGACAAGTGTAAACAGGGTTGATTGCTGGGATTGTATTATCAATCCTGAATTACCGGTGGACGCGTTTCCTATACTACAGTAAAATTCATTGTTTTCTGAGGCGTCGGTTCCAAGATTGACGTTCCTGTCATTTGGTGTGATCTGAAGTATTCTCAGAGAATTTTGTTACTATTTAATTTGTCTAAGTCTAATTGCATTCTGTCTGTGATAGCGAAGGTACTGGGTTAAAATTCCGTCGCTGGAAATTGTGCATCAGGACCGTTCAGAAAGTAATGGTTTTCTACTGAACTTCTGTATATTGCCTCGAAAATCCTAACAGCCATAAAATAATGGCTGCTTTCTGAATAGGATATGTTGCTAATATTTCTGTCTGAAAGTGCTGGTTCATTTATCAATTGTTTTAAGGTCATGTTATAAATAAAGTATTACCAGGTGTGTTGTCGGGGTTCGAAAAGGAATCAAAGAACAGCACCACTCTGTTCTACCAATGTCTGTAAATATGAAAGGAAATCTGTAGTGTCCAAGACTCCCCTCCCCCTCCAGGCCGTGCTATGATGCAGAGAGGCGGCCACATCAGGAGGTACCAATCAAAATACATTGTCTGGGGAGGCATCTCGAAAAAAAAACACATTTAAAGGGTGGCATTTCAAAGACTTTCCAGAACATTGTCTTCATCCTGCATACTCTGAACGCATCTCTGTTCCGGGCAAGCAGGCCTGCATTGACCAGAGACACATGGATACATTCTTCGATGTCGCTGGTACATTGTCTTCTTAGTCTTCCTCTTCTTCTCTCGGCTAGCATTGTTCCCTTCGATACCATCATGTCGCTTTAAGAGTCCAACATACTACAGCTTCCTTTCCTACGATGGTATTTAGAAGCCACCCTTCAATTAGTTTCAGTAATTTCAAAATGTAAATGTTCTTCCTTTTCTATGTGAACGATATTCGTAAGATCTTTCTGGTGTACTTCATTTCAAATGAATTTATTATTTTGGATACTTTCATGTCTAAAGTCCATGTCTCGCATCAATATATTGCCACTGGGAAAACGCATGATCTTATAAGGGCTACTTTAATGGCGTTATCACAACTTTGCAACAGCTTTCTCATTTGTGTTAATTTAAGTGTTACAATTTCGAGTCTTATAATCTCGACTGAACTATCTCCGGAAATGTTTCCGAAATTTGCTTCAAGATATTCGAATTTGTTTACACATTATAGTTCTATATTGTCTATGTATTTTTGTATTAGTCAAGATTCGCATCCATATGTTAGTATAGGAATTATATAGCACTGAAGAACTCTTTCACCTCTAATGACAAGGTCATATTACACAATATATTTTTCTTTTTCTGAATGTTATTTTTTTCTGCCCTATTCTGTTTCTTATTTCTGTTGAACTTCTTCCATCTACTGTAATCGTTGTACCTAAATATTTGAATTGGTGGAAATTTAAATTCTCGGCATTGATGGTAAAACGCTAAGGGGGTATATAGCACCCTGTCTTACTTCACTTTGAACTGCGACCTTGATATATATATTTCAAAGACTTGCATCTTATAAATTATACCACACAGTCTAATATTTTCTCACGTTGTTGCCCTCTGTCTCTGTTGCTTTAAATCTTGCCTGTTGTGACTATGTTCTCCAAACCATTCTGTCTCACGAAGTGGCCAAAGAAATGAAGATTTTCCTTATACTATTGATTAAGGTCCATTTCACATTGACGCTTTCAACATCTCCACATTAGTTTTCCTGACATGCCATGGTATTCTCAGCATTCTTCTGTAAAACCACCTTTCTATTGCCTCTAATTTCCCACTTTCATGTTTCTCCTTAGGAAATTATTATATCCTATTTAGTTATAATTTAAGAAGCAAGCGAATCACCATGTAGCTAACTCCCATAATGGTCTTCTCATAGAAAGTTCATAAAATATATATTTTAAAATCCTACACAAATCTGGGAGAATACATTTATTTGATTATAAGCTCCCCTGTTATGAAATTCGTATTTATGCTCCTATCTACTGTGCATCTTGGATGAGGCGGAAGAAGGTGTTGGAGTCTACTAATCCATCGTGTAGGTTGTAGCGACCCAATAGCATTGATGAAGTTGGATGTGTCGGACCGAAAGGCGTAATGGGAACCATGACACAGTGCATTTTTTGTCTCAGGAAAAGTTTAGCAAACCAACATGAGTTTGTGAACGAATGCAGAAGATCCATTTAGTTCGGAGAATATAATATATAATTTGTGTAGCTGTTCACAGCTTCGCTGCGATACATACGCCTTTCAACCTGTCACACCGGACTTCAGAGTCTGTGAAGCTTTAGACTTTTATTAGATAGGACATCCAATTTCACTCCAAAATTCGTCTTTATCTCCTCGAACGACATGCTTGATATTTAGCAACTTTACTCATCTTTGCTTGCCTCTCGGTCCCTTGTAAGACACTGGCGAGTTATTATATATTAGCAAACATGTAAATATAGTTCAATGGAAAGGGGGAAGGGACGTGGTTCAAAAGAAGACGTACATTTATGAAGGCTGCTTGTGAAAATGCGTGCCTTAGAAATAATACTTTAATACTCCAAGTGTCACCAACAATACACTCTACGATCTGCTGTAGTATTCTATAGATTAGAATATTTCTCATCTGGTGGCATTGCTTACAGAATTTCAATTACCCATACAGTTATTGTAATATAAAGTTTTTGAGATAATTATTTAAAGAAAAAACTCTAGGAGAAACAACAACGTGTATCTAAAAGTAAATGTTCGCTACTGGCATAAGAAACATTAGGGCCAAACACATACATTATCAGGAGTCGCAAACATCAATTACTACATCGTACAAAGAAACAATGTTAGACGTCTCGTACATTATTTACCTCGATTGATTTGCTCGTTTATTGGTGATTATAGTGAAGTGAATTTTTCCAACTTAGACACGAACCGCTTTGTTGCATAAGGGTAGGTAAACACTTTTTAACACTTTTTTCTGTAAATATAATTAATTAAACATTTCTACGACAGATGATCTCTTGTGTTTTTGTGATAATTGACAACCTATTAAGTGGGAGAACAAAAATCAACTAAGTTGTTCTACGAGACATGTCATAATATGAAACTAAAGTTAGTTAAACATCATGTCAAAGCTCCTTTAAACAATTATATCAATCAATAATCCAATCAATCAATCAGTCGTCTTGGTAGCAGAGTTGATACTGGGCTCGCCTCGGAAACCTAACTCGTCGAATTCGTTCCTGGTTTGAAGGTCAACTATTAATAATGTACTGGTTATATAATCGGTTGCTTTACAATGTAAAATTATTGACAAGGATAAAAAATGTCAAATACTGTATGTTGAGGAGTTCCAGGGAAGGGCTTTGATAAAACGGCATGCTCTTGCTGTCGCCACATCATGTACAGGGTGCGTTTGTTAAAATTTACCTCTGACAAAAAGACTCAGTCCTAGCCGGGAATCGAACTCTAGACCTGACTAGTGAGACCAATGATCTAACCTCGCAACCATGCGCCAAAAATTGAAATTGACATACTTACAAAATCAATCAATCATTATATTTTAAAGTTATACGTTTAACTATTAAGAGAACAATCTTCAGCAGTTCCACAGTCAAAGCCGAACGAAAGCTGGTTAGATGACTCTTATTTTATACAGTGATGCCTTGCAGAGAGGTTGCCATGAATGTTAGTACTATAGAAGTTCACAAGTAGCAAAAGACGTTTACAAATGCTATATGTGTTCTATGTTCTATTATCATATTTCTTCAAAATTTATGTAGAGAACATAATGAGAAATGTAAGAAATGACCAACAGAGAAATAACTTCGATCAACTCAAAATGAAGGTCACGAGATATCATAACTAAGATATGCTGATGATACAACATTATTGGCAAACAGTCAAGCAGGTATCAAACACCTGTTACAATCAATTAAAGAACGTAGTGAACAACAAAACTTATTTCTGAATGGACACAAGACCAAGAGTATGACAAGCGATAGACCACTAGTAAAATCAGTGTTAACAACAGTGAATTAGATATAGTCACCAGTTTTTAATACCTTGGTTCTGTTATCAACAGTAACGAAGATTGCTATGAAGAAATCATACGGAGGTTATCTACCGCGTCAAAGAATCTGATACAAATGAAAAACATATGGCTTAGCTGCTGCAAAGCAGCAAAATTGACATTCCTCAGAGCTTGCATATTCCAAGTGGCAATATATTGGTGTTAATCATGGACAACCACCAAAGTGAAACATAAAATGGCAACATTGGAAATAGAATGTTACAGGAAAATTCTCAGAATACTATGGACCAAAACAAATCACCAATGTAGCCATCCTGACAGAAATTAATGTAAAAGAAAAATGGCTAAAAAGTATGGTTGTTTCCAGATAACTACAATATTTTCGCCATATCAAATGCCATGACAACATAGAGAAGATCATAATGGAGGGGATGGTGCCAGGGGGGACGAAGAAGACGCGGTCCAAGAACAAGAAGAAGATGTACGAAAGACATCAAAGACCACCGTAACATGAACTAGAAGCAGGAAGAATGGCTCAAGATCGACAGACGTTTCGAAAGGATGTAATGGCTGCTACATCCTTTTCTGGATCTGCTTCTTGATGATGATGGCTATATTGCCTCATTGATACTCTGAGAAATAAGAAGACGTAAGATAAGCTACAGTTAAGACAAAGAAATCGTTGGTGCTCTTATGATGTCTGTTAATAGTCGGCGTAAATACGTTGATATATATGCTGGATCATCATAGAATTGATGTGAAATTGGTATATCCCAGTTCTTGAATTTCTGAAGTCGGTAGTTAACAAATATGCAAGTATTTAATTATAACAAACATTAGGATCAATTTATTGTATCTCTAGGCTTGTGTGGATATCCTATATATACACCTGCACCACCATTCCTCACTGCATTCTGTGCTGACCCATCAGTGTATACTCTGACCCACATATCTTGTGGATATTCCTCATCCAGGAAACTGAGGGTGACTGTCCTTCGCTGCACACTGTTCTGTTGATCCTCAATCAGAACACCAATAGGGAAATTCTGCAATAATTATGATGCAGGAATCCAGGCAATTAATGTGGCAACTAAGAAACTGCTGAATTCCAACTCTGGCCTGTAACCTGTGGTATTCCTGACAGATGCAAGGTCAGTGCTTCAAGCTCTCCAGTCTGGAAAACTAAAAGACTTGCAAAAACTACTTAATGAATTGTCTTACCAGTATAGGGTAACCATACAGTGGATACCCTCTCACTGTGGAATAACAGGAAATGAAAAAGCAGACCAACTGGCTAAGGAAGGTGCTGCCGAAGACCAACCAGATGTACCAATCACCTACCATCAGAAAAAAACAGATGATCAAGTCAATAAGAAAGCCACAAACACCAACACAAGATGACTATCACATTATGAACAGATCAGGACAAGTTATAAGTCTACGCCTCAGAACAGGACACAACCGACTCCGCAGCCACATGTATACAAAGTTCAAGATTGGCAACACGGCCATGTGTACAGGCAGCACAGAGTGCCAAACATATACTTCAATAGTGTTCTGAGCATGAAACGTTGAGACAGACATATTGGTCATAGGAAGCAACACTGGAATCAAAGCTCTATGGGACACTGTATGAACTACAAAAGGCAGCGAGTTTTATTAAGGAGACAGAATTACAGATATAGACATGTTTCAAGTGAACGAAAGAAGAAGAAGAAGAAGAAGAAGAAAGAAATATTTTAACTATACATTGATCATTTTGTCATTGCTATTCTTGTCGTCGTGAATAGAAAAAATGTGAACAGATTCAGTCAAGCTGACTAAAGATATTGATCATCCAATACGCATTGCCTTAACCTCTTGTTGTGGATGTTAGAGCTTTCACTCGTGATCTTTCAATGTATAAGACTTATTGACTAATGGATAAACAATTTTCTAAAATATCTCATTTGACTTCTTCCATTATTTTCATTGACCGTCAATACCAAGTATAGTCTTTTTACTTTTCTTGTCCCTTTATAACACTCTGTACCTTGCAGAGTCAGCGGTGGAACAGCTCTCTGAAGATGGCTTTTCTGTGTGCTTCATATATGTTTGTTTTCGTTGACTCGTTTATTTTATTTCTGTAATCCATTGTTTGCTTGGTCCGCCTTTTTATTTGTAACCATTGTGCGTGTATAGTAATGTGTATAGTAATGTGTATAGTAATGTGTATAGTAATGTGTATAGTAATGTGTATAAGCATATAGTATGTAGGATAAGCAGTTCCCCGTAGTCGTAACCTTCGATAACAGTTACCATGTTGTTCCGACAGGGTGACGTTGTGCTTTAACTAGTTACGGCAAGGCGTGGGTGGACAGTACAATAAAGAAACCTGTCGCAGGGACCAGAGTTGTGCACGGATGTCGACGTCTGTTTCGGCGGCATTCGACTCAAAACACCATCGAGTCGGATGACTGCTGGAACAGAGGGCGGAGCACTTATTGGAATACCCCACTTGCTATGAGTCTAGTTTCTAATCAAGAATCAAGAGCATTGTGACCAATAGAACCACAGGAAAGCTAAATGAGTCAATAGGTCTAATATTGTCGATGATCTGGATTGCATTAATCACTCTTCGCATAGTTCGGCCGGCAGTCAAACACATGGAGTAGCTCGATAAGACGGGGGGGGGGGAGAAGATGATCAGTTAGGAAGTTTTCTATCTTTAATCGAATATTATACGCCAATGCCCAAATCTCATCTAACGTGATAAATAAATCTCATCTAACGTGATAAATAAATCTCATCTATCGTGATAAATAATAAATACTTGATAGTTTATGTGATGTTAAATCGTGTTGTTAAATCTCAATGTGAGGCATAACAAATGTAGGTTCTGAGGATTCTACTGAATACACTTATGTAGAGAGTCAGTTTCAAATGGGAGCCGCGTTAGCGCAGTGGTTAGCGCACTGGCTTCGCATATGAGTGGTCCTGGGTTCATTCCCCAGTTGAGGCGGAAATGATTTTCAGATCGCAACGGCTCCCGGGTCGACCAAGCCTTAAATGGGTACCGGATTAATCCGGGAAGTAAAGACTGCGAGGGAGAGCAGATGGCTACCGCCCTCATTTGCAGAGACTCTGAAATGTGAGATCGCTAACTTCTCACACCCCTACGGCATTAATAAATGTTATGGGTTACTTTACTTACTTACAGTTCCACAAAGTCAGAGGTTAGTGAGTCAGTTCCACAAAACCAGTTATTGTGAACTTGGTCAAGGTTCGACACGAAGAGAAGTCATACTGTTCGTATTATATCAATAGTATGATTTGAATTTAATGTAGTGTCTAAAATGTCAACAATACCTGAAAGTAATGCAATATACAAAATTGCATCCGATCAATATTAAACACTACATCACCTCCTTCTAATAATTTCGGGGTCGACTGTTGACAGTTGTGAGCTGGTATAACCAAAACCTTGCAAAGGATCAACATCGCTCCAGATGTGGCCAATAATAATCCTTATATGAAATTTCTGACCTGAATTGGCGCCCTTTTTTTAAACAGTAAATCTATGGACTAAGATCTGATCGAAGTTGAGTAAATCTCATCTATCGTGAGAAATAAATCTCATCTATCGTGAGAAATAAATCTCATCTATCGTGAGAAATAAATCTCATCTATCGTGAGAAATAAATCTCATCTATCGTGAGAAATAAATCTCATCTAACGTGAGAAATAAATCTCATCTATCGTGAGAAATAATAAATACGTGATAGTTAATGTGAGGTATAAAGATGTAGGTTCTCAGGAGTCTACTGAATACATTTCTGTACTAGATGTTACAACTAGAGATCATGACTGCGACATATTGAACTGAAAATAAATATTCTATTTCATTTTCTAATGATTCACTAGCACATTCATTCATTATCACCATATTCACCCTCCCAAAATCATCATCACGATTTACTCAACTGTGTAAAACCGTAACAATATAACCACACCGATTTCCATTTAATCACGCTCTTACTTCGTTTAACTCACTGGAAAGATCAAGGGGAGAAGACATAGGGGACGACAAAGAGCAAAGTTACTAGATGGACTTGTATTGTGCCACGATAGAAGCTCACCAACCGAGCTTATTGACAAAACAAGAGACAGAGTCGCGGAGAAACATGGTCACTTACGCCATTCGGCATGACACTTGATTGATTGACTAGATATATGCGATATACAGATACCAACAACATTACATCAAATTTCATAGACATTTTCAGAGAATTACTTTAGAATAACGCGCTTATTACCACAGTTACAAACAATTAGTCTATCAACAAGGAATCATGTAACTGATAATAATTGATACACCTCAGTGTTTAGTGACAGTAAACCAGAAAGACAGTCCTAACGAACAATCTTATTTATTTATTCTACACTTCAGAATTACTGACAGAAGGGAGAAACAGGACACTTACCTACGTGATCATAGAATCAGAAACTGTTTACATAGTATTTAAGGGGTAGCTGTGTATGTTAGGTTGAATTTTACACCCAAGTCGTCAACAACACGTCCACTCAACCAGGAATGTGTAAGTACTTGTGGTTTTGTGACGAAGTGAGACTGAGAGTTTGTTTGAACATTAGTCATTTATTCATGTTTTGAACATTAGTCAATTACTCATACAAACGAACCTTCAATCACGCCTCTGAGAGTTGAAAAATAAACATACACATCTGAATACCCGAGCGGTCAGGAAAAACAAGTGTTGTTAACTGATGATTGATTACATCTCATTGTTAATCTTGTCTCCAAGAAGAAGAAGTCGAAGTACCCACGGAGTTAAAAATAAAAAGTAGATCATGAAGGAACTTAGGATTACACATGATTAGGAAAACATTGAAATGCTAGGTTATTATTGTTGTTGTAGTTAACCAAAATTGATGGATAACCTCTTAGAACATCTATGGATAAACACTTCGTTACACTTGTTATTATATTGTTTCCATTATGTGATCCTCCTGACATAGGTGCTGTTACGCCTTTCGCTTTATGCTCAGGAAGTAGCAGGTTCGATTCTCGCTTGCGACGTCGTGTTCACAAAGTGGATTTTTTTTCTCTGGAGATCTGGGGGGGGGGGGGGGATTATTGCTTGAATAAACGGAGTCACGATATATGAGTGATATTTTCAGCAGGTAGAGTATCGATTTGTTTAAATACATAGCTGAAAAACTTCATTGTTTCCCCATATGTGTCCAGCTCCCAATAATGAAATGGCACCACGTCTGATAAGAAAACTAACTACGTAGCTTCGAAATCGCCAGTGGACCCAGAAAAAAATGTCTTGTAAACAAGATGACACAAATAGAGATCATGGCTGAGACATATTGAACTGAAAATAAATAGTCTATTTCATTTTCAAATGACGATTCACTTCCATACCCATTCATTATCACCATATTCACCCTCCCAAAATCATCATTACGATTTACTCAACTGTGTAAAACAGTAACAATATAACCACACCGATTTCCATTTAATCACGCTTTTACTTTGTTGGATTGATGCATGCATACAAATTACACCAATATATTGCTGTATATTTCTTTCAATTTTGATCTATCCCGTTTCTGAAGAATGTGTCCAAAGAGTTTGCTAATTATATCAATGAATCTTATTAGTTATATCATAGAGACGTGTAATGATGAGATAAAATCGTAAAAAGCCCCCATATTCGATCATCGTAACTCTTGGAGCTTTATCATAGCATTTACTTCGCATCATCCATATTTATATCTACAAATGATCTGTCAACATAAATCTCTTTTATATAAGGTACCCAACTGATGATTCTAATAATCACTGTAATACTCTGATACACAGAATTTTAAAAAGAAACTGTCAATACTGCATTTTTCCCGTTAGGGATTTGGAATGAAAATCAACATAGCCAAAACAGAAGTAATGATTATTGCAAGAGAAAGGAGAACATCAACATACAGATAAACAATAAACAACTAAAACAAGTAGATGAATTCAAATATCTGGGCAGCACATTGAGATATGACAACAAACAAGAAGCAGAAATAAACGCAAGATGCAATACGGCCTGTCAGGTCATTGGTAAAATAACACCTTTACTAAGAAACACAGATATTACACTAGAAACAAAGAAAGCGCTATTCAACGCCATTTTTTAAAACCAACTTTCTGTTATCAGAGTCAAACTTAGACATTAGATTCTAGAACAATACATAAGATTAATACCACTGAATTGAAATGTGTGAGACGGATGACATGAGTTAGCTTTGGAGACAAAATCAGGAAGGAAAAACTAAGGAAACAATTATGGATCTAGTCAACAATAGAATACATTCAGAAAGAACAAGTTAAATGGTACGGCAACATAACCAGACAGAAAGAGCAAAGAATTATCCAAAAAAACACTTAACAAACGATACGAAAACAGTTGACCTATTAGACGCCCTCGTAAATTGTGGATAGATAGTGTATTAGAGACACTCGGAAATATAACAGCGGAAGAGGCAAATAGAAGGGCAAAAGACCGTACACTCACTCTTTCCTCAACACCGAAAGGTTCATGCGAACAGAAAGAAGAACAAGAGGGAGTTGCAGTGAGGGTTCAAATGGAGTGTGTGATAAAGGCCCCGTGCCTTGATGTCGCTATGTCATGTTCAAAATGCACATAATAGACAGTGATAAATCTGATCATCATTGTAGCGAGGCACCATATGTTTATATATTACATAGGACAGAGTGTGCAACGTTTGTGTTGGGGGCTGTTCATACATTAATACAACAGTGTGTTGCCAATTTTGTTTACCCTACCCCCATTTACCACAACCTTCCTGAATTCAAATACCCACTTTATTATTACACGCAAAAGAGAATTTAATATGTATTTTTCTTGCTACTTCGTCTCCGTTTTTGTCTTCTTCCTATTTTTGGTGTATTTCCCAAACGTCAAGATTTCCCAAACGTCAAGAAATCATGAGAATGTAACCAGATGAGCGGAATATGCTATACCACGGTTTACATTTGAGCAGCATTATATGTACTTTCGGTCCGACATAAGTGACTTCATCATGGTTCCTGGGTCACTCGGATGTGCGATTGAACTGGACATCAATTCGTCACTTCCATAATCACATCTTTATTCGACTCTTATGACACACATAGTATGTCACACATAGTATGTCACACATAGTATGTCACAAGGTTGTTATTCTTTGCTCAGATTTAGGTTCTAATTAACATTCGGCTTATTTCTTAGCAATAAGCATCAGTTTTGTTTAAGATGAACAATACTAATTCTCCTTCTCATTGTGATGTGGAAAATTTCGTATTTAGTCAATGTTTGTATCCAGTTGTCCATCACTCGTCTAACAGTTGTCCAGCCGCTCATTTCCATGACTCATCTAACTGTAGTCCATCGTTTTATGTCCATGGCTCATCTAACTGTAGTCCAGCGTCTTATGTCCATGGCTCATCCAACTGTAGTCCTGCGTTTAATGTCCATGGCTCATCTAACTGTAGTCCAGCGTTTCATGTCGATGATTCATGTAACTGTAGTCCTGCGTTTCATGTCCATGGTTCATCTAATTGTAGTCCTGCGTTTCATTCCATGGCTCATCTAACTGTAGCCCTGCGTTTAATGTCCATGGCTCATCTAACTGTAGTCCTGCGTTTCATGTCCATGATTCATGTATCTGTAGTCCAGCGTTTCATGTCCATGGTTCATCTAACAAAGATCGCACATTTCATAATGCTAATGTATTACTATCATTTTATATTTTCAGATTGAACAGGTGAAAAATATTTTATCTTTCTGCATTTCGGGATCAATCTGCCTCATTCAAACTTGGGCACGAGTGGATATTTGAGGATGCACCTTCACAAAAACTAACATTCTACAATATATATTTAAATGAAAATATTTAATGTCAAACTAAACATTTGAATTGATGTGGGTAATACTGAAAAAAAAACCGAAGTATGCAGCAAACGAACGATACTATCTACACATAAGTGATATTCTGAATATGTGTTGTAAGTTCGAATATCATTAACAATTGTGTATCATTAGCTGATCTGCGAGTCTGCACAACTGTGCCAGATGTTACCGTTGTTATGAAAATGGTTTTCCACGTTAGCGAAATTTTTGTATTGGTCAAAAATGAATCCACTGGATAAAGTAGGCCAGTATGCATTAGTTGTGTATCGCTATATCTTTTTCATCTTAGTAAAACTGTGAGCAGTAAAAGTAATTCGTTAATCCTCTTAAAGAAGGTTTCATCATTACAAGATGTGAACTATGGTGAAAGTTAACGTGGGTGAAGATAACTTACTATTGTGTTAAAAGTTAACATAGGTGAAATAAACGTAGCAATGTGTTAGAAGTTAATGTTAGTGAATTTAACTTAGTAATGTGCTAGAAGTTAACATGTGTGTAATGAAATTTAGTAATGTGTTATTAGTTAAAAACGGTGAGGTTAAGTTAGGAATTCTCAAAAATTAACGTTGTTAAAGTTAACTTAGTAAGGTGCTAAAATATAAAATACATTTGTTATTGTTGGTCTAATGCAACAGTTATGATGCTAAATCAACCAACCGTTTTGGATATCATCTTAACTGAGGACATCGTAAACTGTTACTCCATTTAAAGTGTCGGTGATTAAATATTGGATACGTGAATCGACATCATGCCGCGCAACGCTTCCTCTTCCCAGAATACATTTCTGGACACCATAGCTACACGATTTGATGGAATCCGTGAGTATAACTGATTGTATTGTGATCATTGATAATACTAGTATCGTGTTGGATGATAATACGTTTATTGTGTAGACCTAATATAATCATCATCATCAAGTGACATATTCTTTCCAGAACGTAGTCTTTCCTATGGATCTCTTGAATTCTCCGTGGTCTTGAGCAAGTTGCCCTGCATCTTCCAGTGACATGCACAGGTATTCTTGAATGTCTTTTGTCCAACGGCGTCGTGGTCGGCCTTTGCCCCTGTTGCCTTCTATCATCCCCTCTATTAACACTCTCTCCATGCCGTGTATTAATATAATACACAAGAAAATACATGAAAAAATTAAAACCACAATAGACATTGAGGCCGGCGAAGAGCAATTCGGATTTAGGAAAAACAAAGGAACAAGAGAAGCTATACTTAATATTCTACTATTGATAAATAAATATATATAGCACATAAATGTATTTATATTTGCTTCATAGACTACACCAAGACATTTGACAGAGTCCTACAGGAAATATTAATTGCATGTCTTAAAGAAATAGGCACGTATGGAAATGACATCAGACTGAATAAATATATATATATTTTGAACAAACTGCACCAATATGGTGTGAAAACAGCTACTCGCCATACATTGAAATAAAAATAGGGGTAAGACAAGGATGTATATTATCACCCAGCATATTTAATATCTACACAGAGAATATCTTTAAACATATAGAAGAAATGTCAGAATTCAAAATTAGTGGGAAAATAATACATAATCCGAGATATGCAGATGACGCTGTTCTTTTAACAGAAAGTGAACATGAACTACAAAGACTAATAGATCAAGTCGATAAATTAAGTAAACAATATGGACTGGATATACACATCCAAAAAACACCAAAACCATAATAGTCAACAAAGTCACTGAAGGATAGGGCTGAACATAAAAATACATGAAGAGAAACTGCAGCAGGTAAAACATTACATTATACCTCGAGCAGAATCACAAATGATAGCAGATGTGAAACAGAAGTTAAGAGGAGAATAGAAATGTATAAAAATACTTTCAATGACATGAGGAAAATATTAACATCAAAACAAATTAGAAAAAAATAAAAATTAGAATTATTAAATGCGACATCTGTTATATATTAAAGTATAACTCAGAAACATGGACAATAAACAATAATTAGAAGACAGAATTGATGCCTTTGAGATGTGGGTATATAGTAGAATAGGGAGAACATCATGGAAAGTGAAGAAAACAAATAAAGAAGTTCTAACAACACTTAGTATGAAGAAAAAAGTATTAACAAAATAAAGAACAAGCAAATAAAATATTTGGGACACATTAAAAGACATGATACCTTGTTGCAGACCTTACATGAGGGTAAAGTCGAAGGGAGGCGAGCAAGAGGTAGACAGAGATACAAGTGGGAGAGTAACATTGCCAGATGAACTGGATACAGTCTAGCATAATGTACCACCAAGACAAGAGACAGGGAATGCTGGAGGTCTATTGCAGCCAACCTCTGTTGCGGAGACGGAACTTGATGATAATGAGGATGTGTTGAATGACAATACTAGTAATGTGTCGAGTCACAATACTAGTAATGTATTGAATGATAATGTAATGCAATTCAATCCATATCTCAAACTCAAATAAAATGCACACATAAACATTAAAGCATGCATTTCCCTTTTAACAGTCAAGTACATTTACAAGTATATATTTAAGGTATATGACTGTGTAGCATATCAGTAAATGCTAATGTAGATCCATATCTTCTGTACAATGAATTTTGTAATTTAATAAATTGTCGTTATGTGAGTGCACCTGAAGCCATATGGAAATTATGTGAGTATAAATGCACATCAATATCATGAAAGATTTTTACTCCGATACGGCTTGTTGTGTAAGAACAGATAGTGGTCTTTCCAGCTGGTTCCCAGTAACAACGGGAGTAAAACAAGGATGTGTTTTGTCCCTAATACTGTTTTGCATCGCGATTGACTGTGTGATGAAGAAATGCACAGCCCAAAAACAATTAGGAATCAAATGGGTAAACAACAAGACCCTGGAAGATCTCACCTTCGCAGATGATATTGCTCTACTGAGTTCAACACACACAGATCTTCAAGAAAAAATAGAATGACTTACATTTTTGGTGCAACAGATATGCCTTCAAATAAACACACATAAAAAAAATCATGAACTTTACTGGCTTGAAAGAATCAATTAATCTAAATGACGATATACTAGACAACGTTTCAAATTTCGTATATTTTGGAAGCAAGATAACAGCAGACGGGGATATCAACTCAGAAATCAAGACTGGATTCGCTCTCGCCTCCGACGCCTTTAATAAACTTTAAATAATCTGGACATCGAAGATCGCAAATAAACACATCAAACTACGACTATTCAACGAAATTGTGATTCAATTATTGACATATGGATATGAAAGTTGGAAATCTACTGCAATAATGGATAAGAAGTTAGTTGCCTTCGAGAATAGATGCCAGAGAAAGATCAGAAACACTAATTGGAAAGACTTCAAATCAAACGACATACTAAGAGAGGAGACAAAACAAGAATATGTGACGAACATCATCAGAAAACGCCGCTGGACATACATTGGCCACGTACTTAGAATGAAGGAAGACAGAATTCCACAACAAGTCTTCATATAGACACCAATGGGAGGATACAACATATATAATTTGAGTTAAGCCGATTACATTGTACTGATTGCTAAATGTGAGGAAGACCATCAAGATTTAATTAATATAGTAGTCACAGAAAGTAACTCTTTCTAGATATAAAGAAAACAGAAGTAATGGTTATTTCAAAGAAACAAAATACCACACCTTGCAAGATCACAGTGAATGACTTAGTTTTCAAACAGGTCAAACAATTCAAATATTTAGGTACAACGATTAAATCAGACGGAAGAAGTTCAACAGACATAAAAAGTAGTATAGGACATGTGAAAACAACATTCAGAACAATGAAAAATATATTCTGTAATACGACCTTCCATTAGAGGTGAGAGAGTTTTTCAGTGCTATATAACTCCTATACTAACATATGGGTGCGTGTCTTGGACAATAAACAAACTGAAAAGTGGGAAATTAGAGACAACAGAGATGTGGTTCTACAGAGGAATGATGAGAATACTATGAACTGCCAGAAAAACTGTGTGTGATGTTCGTCCATCACAAGTGATGATGACCATTTGTTACATCCACTTTTGAAAATTCAGTTTTAGTTATGTCCTTGATTATGAGTTCGAAGATGGCTAATGAGCCCTATTCGAGCTGTAAATGTCATTGGACAGTTCGGACATGGAATAACGACAGTAGACGGATCGTGGTCTATGCGTGACTTGAAAAACTAATGTAGAGATGTTGAAAGAGTAAAATATGAACGGACCTTAATCAATAATTATTAATGTAAGAAAAATACAATCTTAATTTTATGACCACTTCATGAGACATGGAGGTTTGGAGAACATAGGCACAACAGGCAAAATTTAAGGCAACAGAGACAGAAAGCGACAATGTGAGAAATATTCGACACTTTGACAACCTGGCACAGCAGGGAAACAACACCGATCTTGATATATAACACTGGAGATAGAGAACTGTGGGGAGTCATGATCGCCTACGCCAGCCGGCATGTCACCTGATGATGATGATGATATATATATATATATGGTGTATATACTGTACCACCTATATACGTAAATATGAGCCCATACAGTTACTGTAAATACGTATAGATATATATGAGCGCATACAGTTACTATATCTACATACGTATATATGAGGGAATATATAATAACTGTACCTATATATGCGCGAGTAATCTTGCAGTACGTATAAGCAACACATATACTTATAATTGTACGCAAGCCTGTTCATAAATATGTGTTTATTTTTATTTCGCATATATTTATATCACCTTGTGTTGTTACGTGTTAAGAATCTTATTTGTATGCATATATAATAGCCATCCCTCGATGGCTATGCTGACAACACTTTCACGTATGTATTTATACATCTCTCTGGTGAGTGTGGCCATGACTGTAAAGTTTAAATCTGGCATAGAGTTCTCCGATATTTGAACATCTGTTTATTTGTTCTGTGTTTACTTACACCATGGTTTACCTGTCTCTGATATGTGATGCGTCTCAGACTTCCAAGCATCGTTTGCTGCACCACACTTCACACTTTATGACCGACGCATTCTAGTGATGTGACATCGTTTCTGTAAAAACAATTTAAGAAATCAATTAATTTATTCAAATATAATGTAAGGATACGTACATCTCCATTTATATATCCCAAACACACACACATAAATACTATATATATATATATATAGTGTGTATGTATATTGTTTGTATTTTGCGTCTGTAAACACACGATCTCATGTTTCACAGGACACATAAATTAGCATATATTTAACAATATTCTTCATAACATAAAAAGAACATACACGGAGACACTGATCGCTATATTTTATTCGTTTCTATTTATGAATATTTCTGTAGCATAGGGGCCTACGCATTATTATCGCTTATTCGTTTATGCAGTATTGCCAACTTTCTTCTGTCTTGTTTTGCAATCGAAGTCAGACCATGATAGGGATTTATTCAATGAATCTGCTTGTCACTGACCTGCATTATATAAGCATATATTTTACTTGTGGTGTGATACTGTGCGCAGTTCGTAAATTAAGTTATATTTTCTGGAGATTGTTCACAAGATCATATACCAGTGTAATCAATTCTACATTTCCTATACATGTGTTATTACAGTCTGCTGTGGCTTGCTCTGAATCAAAAACCCATTGTTTTTTTCATTTTTTGCAAATTTCACCTTTCACAGCTCTTCGTAAATTACGTCAAAAACTTTTTGCAAGTTTTTAAACCCTGCCTCCTCCCTTGCAACTACTGTCAAGATTTCAAATACCCCATTCTGTATAATTATGTAAACCCCCACCCCCAATTAAAAAAGGAACAGCAATAATGCTTTAAAGCAGAAAATAATACCAAAAATATACATGTTTTGTCACACATTAACAACAACAAAAATGTTCCAACTTCAAAGAATTTAATTAATATAACACTGCTAATATATAATAAGTTTCAGTATGAAGGCCGAACAAGAAGCACCAACTACTCTAATTGCCAGAGACTTGTAAGTTTCCATGAATGTCCTCAGTCATGACTTGATCCATTGCATTTAGAAGCAAAGTTTCACGTGTGTGTTCATATGGATTAGAGTTGGTGTAACTAAGAGCGTCAATATGATATGTTATGGAATTGCTATGATGTTAATAAGGGAGGTTGGGAAGGAGGCTTGGGATTTACTATTCCTTGTCTTTGAAAGTCTAAGTGAGCCCATAATGTTATATACTGACGTTATATGTCTCCACAGATAAGACTTTACTTCTTCAAGTACAATATCATGGTACAACATCTAGCAAATGAATAATATTGGATATCGTTAATTTGCAAGATCTCATGTGCTCTCACTCATAACTGACCGTCCTTGTTTCGCAACTGTTATCCTGTTATTTTATGTATGCGTTAATTTTCGAAGGTAAATACTCCGAGATGGTGAAAAATTAACAATTTTCAACCCAGATTCTATTTGTTCTTTATTTTTGAATCTTGCTTGGCCGTAAGTAAATCGTAAAGTACTAACGGTCAGTTTATTTTCTAACATGTGATCCACTTGACTGAGAGTAATTCTCTCCGTATAACTCTGAACTGTATTTTCAAATTCTCTGTTTGTTTGGCGACACTTCGCTTTCTCGAAGACTGCTCGTCTCTGTTAGCGCTAACCTCGCGCTCAAATCTAACTCACTCGGAATTTTGGATACGTGGCCGTCTCCTACCGTGGTCAAAACTAAATTCTGAAACTTCTGCCCACATCCGGCTAGCTTCTCGGTCAGCGCCCAATTCTCCAGTCCAGGTTCCAAGTTCAAACCTCGTAAAATCTAAAAAAATCCTTTCCGTTGCTTATAGACTGCCCATTTACCTAGGTTCTGTCCAAGCCGTTCATTGGTCAACTTGTAAGCTTGTCCCCCCCCCACAGTATATATACTTGGCATTTCTCGTCAATCCGCAGTCAGACAGTTCTTTGCTCTTTCGTCTGGTCCAATCGTGTAACTCTTAAAAGTGTCACAATTTTCTGACTTATTCCTGCTCACTATCAGATAGCGGCGTCTACTGATCAGTCTTGAAAGAACGTGTGTCATTGCCAATCTCAGTTTCCTGACACACAATTAAATTCACATCTAATATAGCCGAGAAAATAAACTATCTTTTCAGCTCTGCAATTAGCGACTAGTGAACTGCTTCTCACTAATGGCGTTCTTACGCATTTATTCCCGCTGAAACATGTTCCGACTACATTGAATATTTCGCACATTGCAATACGAATCTACCTTATACTTTCTCAAAGTTACTTTCCGATCTAATTACATATTGTTCGTTTCACGCAATACTAATTCTACTGTTTAACTCTTTTCTAAATGGTAGGAAACATTCCTTGATGGAATTGAATCAATAGATACGAAATCTTTCAACTTTAGTGTTTCGTCTTCCTCTTCAGCTTTCATTCTCAAACTCCCACTGGATCTCCCTTGTAGCAGGGTTCTGCTTGATTTACAGCAGGATGTAGTCCAGAGAATAGAAATGCGGTGGGTTGCCGTTTCATTTGCGTCAATGTCCCGACGCATCCATCTTAGGCGGCAACTTTATTTTGAAACTCTCTGATTATCTCACCAGTTACCAAACATGACTACATCCTGCTTAACAGCTGAAGTGTGAGTAATGTCACATAAAAAGAAGAAGTAAGATAAGCAGATTAGGATGTGCGATTACAACTGCAAAATGTTCACTTCCAAGTGACTTCCATCATCATCAATTTGAAATAAACCATCGTTTTTAATTCATGCAGTTATTAGAACTATATCGAGAGAGTTATGAATTCATGCAGTTATTAGAACTATATCGAGACAGTTATGAATTCATGCAGTTATTAGAACAATATAGAGACAGTTATGAATTCATGCAGTTATTAGAACAATATCGAGACAGTTATGAAGTCATGCAGTTATTAGAACTATATCGAGACAGTTATGAAGTCATGCAGTTATTAGAACTATATCGAGAGAGTTATGGAGTCATGCAGTTATTAGAACTATATCGAGACAGTTATGAATTCATGCAGTTATTAGAACTATATCGAGACAGTTATGAATTCATGCAGTTATTAGAACTATATAGAGACAGTTATGAATTCATGCAGTTATTAGAACTATATAGAGACAGTTATGAAGTCATGCAGTTATTAGAACTACGTATATCGAGACAGTTATGAAGTCATGCAGTTATTAGAACTATATCGAGAGAGTTATGAAGTCATGCAGTTATTAGAACAATATCGAGACAGTTATGAATTCATGCAGTTATTAGAACTATATCGAGACAGTTATGAAGTCATGCAGTTATTAGAACTATATCGAGACAGTTATGAAGTCATGCAGTTATTAGAACTATATCGAGAGAGTTATGAAATCATGCAGTTATTAGAACTATATCGAGACAGTTATGCTATATTAGAACAAAGAAGATGCAAATCCATAGGAGTTTCAGATCTATCTTAGGAGCTACAGGAAGACAACTTCAATGAACATAGAATGCAATTCAATAAGAAAGACAATATTCATTATAGAAAATCGACACATTTTTTGTCACATTCCAGGAGGAGCTCCGGAGGACAAAAATTCTCTAAAAGTGGCCGTGGGAAACATATTTTGAGAACCAACGTTTAACTTGACTGAGTTTACTTTGAAAAATAGATACTCCTACAGGTCCAAGTACTTCATTGTCAGAACTCTGATAGAAGACATCCCTGATCTTTGATATAATCGTGTATGATCTACATATTATGGTGTATGTTTATGGCAAAATAAATAGACGGAAACTATTTTTGGACATATAGTTTTGTAATTAAAATAATTATGTCTGTACCTAGCTCGGGAATGATTTAAGTGAACTAGATGTTCGCGATATTGATATTTTGCGCGATTTTCTGTCTGTAACAAATTGTCAACACAATGGCTTCCCGATCTAGATAGAGAAATAAAGCTTTAGTCCATAATTAAGTTCCTGTGTTCTGAGTCACTAATCTTGTCTGTTGCGACTGATAATTGGTCAATTTGTGTGTATTGTTCTTCGTCAGCCAGTGAAAGATTTGGTAAAATTATCAGTCACCATAAGTGACGTTCTGTGACAGAACATATATTCGTGTGAAAAGTATGTACAGATATGCACAAACACATATCGTTTCAGTTTCAAGAGATAATATACAGTAATTTATCACCGTGAATGTGTGTGGTAGTATGCCCAGTGTCAACCATCTGTTACAAAACATACCGCTAGAATGTTAGCCACTGAAAAAAAACGTATTTTCCAGTTGGTCTTGTCTTTCCAAGCTCTTCTCAATCAACTGTATTCAACCGTGACCATCTCTCTCTCCCTCTCTCTCTCTCTGTGTCTCTCTCTCAGTATATATATATATATATATTTATATATATATATATATATATATATATGTCAGGGATAGATAATATTATATATAGTATTATACTATATGTCAAGGTAGCTCCGATGGGAGCTAGAGATTTAAGACCGGAGAGTTTGATGATGGAAGATATGTCAAGAAAGCTCACTTCTGAGAGATGTCTGATGTGAATACTGATGTGATCAAAGATATGTTCTTCAGACTCACAGTAATTAAGAGTGAGCACAAGCTCCGCAAGGCAGATACGAGTAGATGTATACATTGAACTTTTGGTCGAAATATCGAATTGCTTGTGTGATTATTATTGCGTGTGTGTGTTTCCAGTGATATCGAAACTTCAATCTCCTGTTCTAAGTTTCGTCTGAGTTAGTTATATCACTGGGTTGGGGAGTGAGTGTAATTATTGTTTTTATTAAGAATAGTTTCATTATTTTCTAACACTCTTTTTGACACATTCTGTCTGCTTAGATTTGATAAAGTGATGTTACTTTCATTATTTCGTCAGTAATGTATAATATCTAGTCATTGTAAGATAAAATTCTGAGCACTTAATTAGTATATGATAATATGTCCTGATTACAGTGTAAACAAACGGGATCATCCAATTCAACTTGTTGACTTATATGCGGGCTCCAGAATCATGTATAGTAACGTGCCAGTTTATTCAGGGGAGTCTAGAGATGCAGCATGTGTGAAAGTTATTTAACACTGAAGTAGTGCTATCTACTGTACAATGTCTAAACTGGTAATCAGCAAGGTAGCGAACACAAGCAATGCGGCGAGATTTTTATTTACCAACGTGTATATCATTCCGTTACCACAAACGTCGCACAGTTGACCAAATGCAACAGTAGCTTTAGAGATTCCGTTACCACAAATGTCGCACAATTGACCAAATGCAACAGTAGCTTTAGAGAGTCCGTTACCACAAATGTCGCACAATTGACCAAAGGCAACAGTAGCTTTAGAGATTCCGTTACCACAAATGTCGCACAATTGACCAAATGCAACAGTAGCTTTAGCTATTCCGTTACCACAAATGTCGCACAATTGACCAAATGCAACAGTAGCTTTAGAGATTCCGTTACCACAAATGTCGCACAATTGACCAAAGGCAACAGTAGCTTTAGAGATTCCGTTACCACAAATGTCGCACAATTGACCAAATGCAACAGTAGCTTTAGAGATTCCGTTACCACAAATGTCGCACAATTGACCAAATGCAACAGTAGCTTTAGAGATTCCGTTACCACAAATGTCGC
Organism: Meghimatium bilineatum; assembly: GCA_034231615.1. Classification (NCBI taxonomy): domain Eukaryota; kingdom Metazoa; phylum Mollusca; class Gastropoda; order Stylommatophora; family Philomycidae; genus Meghimatium; species Meghimatium bilineatum. The sequence goes on along the minus strand of CM067305.1, from coordinate 44,302,872 downwards.
ACAATTGACCAAAGGCAACAGTAGCTTTAGAGAGTCCGTTACCACAAATGTCGCACAATTGACCAAATGCAACAGTAGCTTTAGAGAGTCCGTTACCACAAATGTCGCACAATTGACCAAAGGCAACAGTAGCTTTAGAGATTCGGCTGTTGACGTCGTCATCGATGCTCTCAACGGAAGGGAACCTTTTTATTGACATTGATAATACTAGATAACACACATAATGACACACACAAATCGACGTTTCGACCAAAAGGTCTTTATCAAGACAGACACTTGAAGCAAAATTAAAACATATAACAGAAAGCAAACAGTAATAACACGTTCGTTTTCTGTTATATGTTTTAATTTTCTTTAAATTGTCTGTCTTGATAAAGGCCTTTTGGTCGAAAAGTCGATTTGTGTGTGTCATTATGTGTTTTATCTGTTACCAGCAAAACTGTATTACCCTTTTCCTAGATCTACCTGTTGGATTTCAATTTTGCACAGTAAGCACAATTTTTCGATTTATTGACATTGATGACCATTTCGTCGTCGTTTTGACTGGGAAATGGTTGAAACATTATCATCATTTTCTCGGTGTTGGTTCTCAGGTCAAACATATGACATGCTGTAGTAATCCTTTCAATGCAAGCGTGCATATCTCTATTTTAGATCTGGCAGTGAGTGCTCACTCATCATCAAACAGTAGATTTCTGATGTCTATATTTGATCTTGGTGGAGGCTTACAGTAGCCTGAGATTATATAGCTCTCCATCTGTCCCATATTGAATTTATTTTCAGCAACGAAGACGATGTTGTGGGCCAATGGCGCAAATAAAACGGCGACATAACGCATTTCTATTTTCTGGACTACATCCTGCTGGAAATCTAGTTGAACCATTGTCCTGCTACAAGAGAGATCTAGTGGGAGTGTGAGAATAATCGCTGAAGAAGAAGAATTTATTTTCCAACATTTTGCAATCCTGTAAACTGTTAATTAACATGGCAGAGAACATCATGATAAACAATTTTTGAAAACAGAACGTAGCTCTATATGACGACATTTCTGACTTGAAATGAGTCTGACAGATGCTCATCGATAAAACATCATTGGTTGTCATGCTTCGTGAAGCTATTGGGAAAACGTGATACGTTTATGTAAGCAGCAGAACTCATGCATGACCGTCTATAATTTAATTTTGTTGACAAGTGTCAAAGACATTTTTTTGTATGTATTTGAGAGTTATGTAGACATTGTACTGTAGTTGTTGATATTTCTCCTGGAGTTGTTGAGTTACATATATCATACTGACTATTGCGCAGCCTGGATAAGAAACTGTATCTCTTGAGTAGAAATCTTATTACATGATCGTTTAAGCGTTTAAGGAAGGTTCAGGTTCAGTGATTGACAGGAGAGATTTCAATATGGATATCACAGGACATGCAATTGTCTTTGCGCTCGTAAAGGTGCGCGATAGTGACATTTTTAATTTCTTGTGAGGCACATTTTTTCTTCCAGGTTGAGTTGGATAGCATATGCCCATAAATACTTGAACAATAAGTCAAGTTCTGTATCAGCATGGAACATTTTTTCTTTTAGAATTCTGTGACAACAAAATAGCACCAGGGGATTCGCTATCTGATAGTTTATTGGTCAGTTCTTGACGTGATCCATGCGGATGGGCTGTGGAGCTAGCTGTTTAGTTGAGCTTGTGGCATCCGTGTTTTGGTGTCGTTACTTTCGTTAGACACGTTTATAAATATTTAATATCTATTAGAAATGACCATTGATTGTGAATCAATGTGCAACATTGATGGTGAATCGATCTACAACAATGGTGGTGATGCGATGTACAATATTGATGGTGAATCAATCTGCAAATTTTGATGGTTGATCGATTTACAAAATTAATGGTGAATTGATCAACAGTATTGATAGTGAATTGGTCAACAACATTAATTGTGAATAAATATACACCATTGCTGAGGAATCGACCTACAATATTGATGGTGAATCGATCAATAACATTGATGATGAAAGGATCAACAACATTAATTATGAAATATTCGGAATCTTTGATGATGAAGCTATCTACAATGTTGATGATGGGAAGATTTGCAAAAAATAATGGTATATTTATATGCAACATTGAATTTGGAACGATCTTTAACTTTGATGGTCGAGCGATCTTTAACATTTATGGTTGAGTAATCTTTAACATTCATGGTTGAATTATCTTTAACATTAATTGTGGTGTGATCTTTAACATTGATGATGGAGCGATATTTAACACCGCCTAAGAAATGTGAGGTTTTTGCTGGATTTGCTAAAACTGGAGTAGGATATTATAGGGAAAAAAAGCTGAATATGGTTTAAGATACACGGAAGCACGTGTCGATGTAGATGGTTATGGTGATGATGATACATGAATGACATCTCCACTAGCATGCATACTATGAACCATGAATAACTATTTGTCAGAAACTAATTCAAAGCACTATTCAAGATCGCAAGACATTAGATTGTGATAAATCTTCTTTATCCATCACGTAGAGTTACCGTTATTCAATGTTGCCGTTACAATTTGTAAATTGGGCAGAATTGGAGGTCTTTGCCCTCAGGACTCGGACACAAATTTACTGCGTTAAACTCCGTAATGGTTGAGGAAAAACGCATTATCTTTGAGACTGTCTCATAAGTGTTTTCTCTACGTAACTTAGTGAGTACTCACATCAAATATTAGCTATGTGACTAGAAAATCGATTTATGGGGAAGTGGATACATACCTTTTGTGCTCAAATTTACCAGAGCTAGAGATCCTTATAGGAAGAATAAGATAAGAATCGTGATCCGGCGACCCTATTAATACTCGGTTTGTCGAACCCGCTGATGACAAGAAAGTCTCCTTGTAAAGATACATTGGTTAGAAGTTCAGTGATTCAGTGGAACTCAGTATCAGATAGTCGGTAGTCTTCCAGACAGACATGATTATCGTGCTGTCAGTCTTCTTAATTATCTTCGCTCTGTTCAGTCTCCTGTTGCAAATTAAATTATCAGTTTTATTGTCTCTTGTCAGACAAAGGTAACATCGTTTCTTATTGTTCCAGTGTTCAGAGGTTCTTTCTGCTTTACATGACAATAGGTTTACTATCTCCTTTACGATATACATCTTGATCTTTATTTGAATATTTAAAACACATTGCTACCACGAGAGGACACAGTGAGTTGATTCACTATGAGCATACGTTTCCGTGAGCGTCAAAATGCCTCTATGTGATGTGTCCTTTTACAGAACTACGCCCTGTCTGCTACTCTGTAAGCATCCTGGTTATGTGTAAGCTGTCATATTTTCCTCTACGATATATTCGAGACTTCTGGATATTGAGTGACCATCGACGTCATGGACGTCTTCTTTAATTTCTAGAAATCATGTAACACATTAGCTTTTAACCCATCATATTTGTTATTAAAATCACTTTATTTATTTTTTCCTATATGTTTCATCCAATGGGTAACAAATGTTAAAATTGTTATTAACTATAATACATTATTAATCACTCTTTATTTATTTTGAGTAGCCCTCTTGTTTTTCATTTGGTTCTCTCTGGATTTCACATACTATCTTGAAGACTTACACAGTTTTTTTTGATTCACTTGATCGTGATCATCCACTCTCTTATTAGTACTTCCGCAACAACATGTTGTATAACCTAATAAATAAGAGAAGCTGAGGACAAAGATAAATCATAACAATATAATCCAACTTCAAATACTGTTTTTCTAAGTATTCATTCTTTACATGACACATGAGTATATTATTAATTATTCTATAAGACAATATCAAATATTTAGAGGCCACTAACAAATAATACTCACAATTTATGAATCAGTGATTTACATTGACTGAAACTGGAAAACAAGAGAGTTGCTAAAAATCCACTCCTTGAACCTAACTCCCTATAAAAAATGGTCTATAAACTATTCTAATTGTCAATGATTTCAAAAAGTCTTTCTTATAGTGAACGTGTCTGAGTGACAGTCAATTGGTTTCGTTGCCAAATAAGAATGTTCCCATTTAAATAAGATGAACACTATTGTCTTTGAAAGGTTCAGTCTTCTCTGATATTTTGCAGAATCTTCTATATGACCGCTTCTCCGTGTGTCTTTTCTCAATCATAGGAGTTCTTGCAAGTAATTACAATGACGATCCTCTGTTCAAGGGATGGCTGACCAGTTCAACCGCGACAGTAAAGTTTCAGTGATGAGAAACAATTCAAATTGTGTTCGCGTAGTATACACACATCGATAGATCTCCAACGATGATCATCAATGCAAGCGGTTTTTGACAATTGTAAACACAGCAGTAAAGCTCCAATAAAGGTAAATAAAGTATTCGTTAAGTATAAATACAACCCTGCATTAAATCTCCAACGATGCTCAACAATGATGGTCACTGATAAACACAGCAATAGATATACCTTGGCACTCAATGGCGATTGATTACCACAATAATCTTGTCTTGAAGATCAACTCTCATTGACTACTTGTATACTGTTAGAGTCAAATTTCATTGTTCAGATACATTATAAGTTCATTTAACCACGCCCCTGATTCTCATTGGATTCGGTAGATATTCTAAGTTTAACTTCACTATCAATTTGCTTTCTCACTAGTAGCTAATGTTGCCGACACTATAGTTATCTTGATTACAAGTTCATTGTTTTCTCTACTTCACCAGTTAAATTATGGCTCTGACAGATTTCATTAATGCACAATATCACCACTCAGTGTCATATTCAGTTAAAACAATTATAACTTCCACACTGCTAAGAGTTTTACGGCTTCACAATTTCTCCTGAATTTCTATTTGCAAATTAATAATTTCTCACATCCTACATCAGATATTCTTCTATTTTATTGGACCAGACTGTATAAATAAAATGTTATTATTATTAACTTGATTTCTTTGACATATTCAAATTTGTTTAACTTCCATCCACTAAAGCTTCTAGTTCCTTCTCACATTTATTTCCAAGAACATTTCGTAGACTATAACTTCAGCAATCACTTCATCTACTAGGCTTAGAAAACAGATCTTGATAGCCCAACAATCAATTCATGCAGTGGTCGAATTCATTTGGTCCTATACACATGACAGTTTCAAAAACGTGTGGTTTACTTTAACATTTAAGTTCTTGATTGGTAGTTTCAATTCAGATGCATACACGATGCATATTTTCAATAACAACAAGCTTTCTTAACATAATGGACGCACAGTAACAGTTGAGTGACCTCCTTACACTAATGTATAAGTACAGACGACGACATCATTACGAATTTGCAATCAATACGACGAGAATTACAATGTCTACCATTTAACGTTCCTTTATATTTATCTGTTCGCTAAACTTTTTGTTGCCTTTCAGCGTCAGCGATAGAAGAGTTTTCTGGTGATGGCCCTCTTGTGTGCTGAGTAATTTGTGGAGTTCATCGCCTCCTTTTATTTCGGTGGTCCATCGTTTTCGTGGTCGGTCTCTTGGTCTGCCTTCGCTGTATCTGTGTAGCATAGCTTGCTGTGGTATACTGCCTGATAGTAGTCTGCTGACGTGTGCAAAGCATTTTATCTGTTGTCTATTAATATATACCAAAATTGGAGTGGTACCGGTTCTTTGTCTAATGTCTTCATTTCTCAATCTGTCTCTTAGCGATATTCCTAGGATTCTGCGCAAGCATGCCATTTCAGCTGTCACAAGTTTACGTTTATCTTGTGCCGTCGTTGTTCATGTTTGGCATTGGTAACACAGCTTTGGTATAATAATTGTTTAGAATAGTGTTATTTTGGTGTTTAAATCTATATTTTTGTTTCTGAAGATTGGTGTCATTTGTACTAGGGCTTGGTATGCTTTACTACATCTATTGTGTATTTCTTTGCTGCTCTTGCCTTCTGTTGTTATATTTCTTCGTAGGTATGTGAATTCTGTCACTTGCGTAAGGCTGTTCTTTCCAATATATATGTTGATGTTTCTTTCTGTTCTTACTATATTCATTACTTCGGTCTTCTCTATATTTATCTTCATGTTAAAGGTTTGGCATGTTTGATGTAATATGTCTATTTATCTTTGTAGTTGCTCTTCTGATGATTATACTAGTATTTGGTCGTCTGCAAATAGCACTTCGTTTAAGTTATCCTTCAATCCCCCCCCCCCCCCGTTGTGTTTGCTACTTTGCAAATGTGATCTATGTATGTTATGAACAATAGGGTGATAGTAAACATTCCTGTCTCACTCCCGAGTGAATTTGAAACCGTCTGATGTACCTGTGCTCATTCTTACTGCGCACTGACTCTTGGCGTGTATGCTCTGACATAAGCTTATCAGATGTTGGGGGACTCCGTATCTCTGTAGTGTTATGCATAGTTGTGCTCTATCCACTCTGTCAAACGTTTTCTCTTGATCTACGAAAGCCAGATATAAGTCTTGGTTATGTTCTGTTGCTCTTTCTGAAAGTTGTTTGAAGGTGAAGTCTATACAGTTTTTTTTCCGAAAGCCTAATTATGTGTTTTTGAGCTGGGGTTCTATATATGCGCGCATCCTTCTCTCTAGTATCTTGCTACCACGATTTTTCTCTATGTGGCTTAAGAGTGATATTCCTCTGTACTTTGTACACTCCTTCTTGCTGCCTTTCTTCTTCCAGTTGGGAACAATCACCGCTATATTCCACTCCTGCGATGTATTTTTGTCTTCCATATCACATTGAACAGTCTGTGTAACCGCTTTATACCTATCCCTGTTAGCATTTGTATTAGGTTTATAAGTATGTAGTCTATTCTTGATGCTTTGCTATTTGGTGCATGTTTAACTGCGTCTTCAATTTCGGATTTCAAGATCTATGGTTCTAGGTCTTTTATTGTTTTTATTGTTGTAATCACTTCTCATTCCTTTAGGTTTAATAGTTGATTGAATTAGTTTTTCCATTTTTCCATGATTTCTTGAGGCTTATGTATTGTGTTGCCGTAGCAACAACTTAACTCTTATCGGAAGTTGAACCCTGGACATCCTACTAATGCCGAACATAATAACCAATAGGTAAATGCTGATAAGGAATACATGTGTAATTATAGACCACTCACGATGAGTGAAACACAGAAGAAACAGTACGCATATCTCAGATATAACAATAACACACAAATTCGTACTTCAGTAGAGAAATAATTTAATGTCTGTCACAGATTATAAGTAGCTCGCATTACAGATAAGTGGAATAGATAGGATAGTCATAGAAAGCACAGTATGTCAGTGCCATAGCCACTCAAAACATATAGAATAATACTTTTTATACAGTACAAATATGTGAAGGAGCTCAACCTTGCACTAGGTATTGATGATGTCGGTGAAATAAACCTCGGTCCAAAATTCGAACCAACCCTAGTTAAAATCTACTGTTAAGCAATCCTAGAACCAGACTCACGATCAACATAATGGTCAGTAACCAAGAACGCAGACGACAATGGGCAGTAACAGCGGAATACACCTACAAGATAGACATAGTTCGACTCATGTTTAAGTCCCTGCTTACCGTCAGCTTAGACACTGTCACTCAGCGGAATGTTTTCCGCCTAAAGTCCAAGTGCACTGTGGGCGATAAAGCATTTATGACATATATCTGGTTTACAGTCGTAATCATGCGACAGATAAATATTGTGTTTCAGGCTGTTGAATCTTACCTGGAATAAAAGCATGCAAAATCGGATATCATATACCTCTATTACAGAATTAAATCGGTAGACGTTTTAACAGAAATAACACCGACATTTATGATGGCTACCAGAGAAAAGGTTACACGGAAGAATGTTTCTTTAATTGCATATATTGTTGACTATTGTACCGCTATCGCATAATCACGAATCTCTAGATGTAAAGGCACACTATAGAATGTGCCATTTTAATGTAGCAATTGGTTATATGCACATTGCTGGTGGTTCTCTACTATAGAATGTGCCATGTTACGGTAACAGTTGATTGCATATACAAACATTACTCATTACTGTGACTTCTCTTGCAATATATATATATATATATATATATATATATATATATATATATATATATATATATATATATATATATATACATCGACTTGTGATATGTGTCCCAATAACAGTATAATGTGTATCCCAACCTTTTTATTTTAAAACTATACCCCACCTAAGTCTTTTTTTTTTAATTCTGATTTTCCTCTATGTAACATATCAATACAAGGTAACTACGTGAAACATAACAACAATTGTACTTACGTAAAACACAGGTTTATATAATCGCTTCACTCAGACACGACATACTATAACTAAAACTAGTGTGTACTGATGTGGACACAAGAATACATACAAACTATAATACACAAATCATATTCCCACATACATTTACGTTTTTTATGTAGTTCCTGACTGTCCGGCGTTTAATTTCCATATTCCCGTTGGATACGTTTGTTTGTTGTGACAATATTTCCATTCGTCGTCTTTTGATGTTTTGTGTGTATCTTGATAAGGACATTTTGGTTGAAACGTTGAATATGATTTGTGTATTGTAATTTGTATGTTTTCTTGTGTGCTCATCATTACCTAATAGTTTTAGTTATAGTCTGTCGTGTCTGAGTGAAGCGATTATATAAACTTGTGTTTTACGTAAGTAAGATTTATGTAATATATACATATTTGTTTATTTTCAAATAATTGAAATATTCCCTAAATAAAACATAAGTACACCTTGCTCAGAACACAAGACATGTTTTAGGAAGAAACCACTAAGAAATTGTTACGGAAAAAACAAAACAGTAAGCTAATTTTCAAAACAGAGGGGCCTATATTAGATATATTAAACAAGTACAAAATATATTTTTTTTATCGAATTTCACTCCTGAACAATCAAACTGCCACCACCTCTTTCTGTGGGGCGTGGGTCCCACCATGGGAAACACCGGGTAATATCTTGGTTTTCACAACTAAAGCAGAAAAACACATAGTGTTTGTTTAAACAAATAAGGTCACAGGCTTTCGTTATCTTTCATGGGGTCACTGATTTTCTGTATCATTCAAGGTATAGCTGATTTTCTTTACCGTTCAAGGGGTCTCTCACTTACTGTATCGTTCAAGGGGTCTCTCACTTACTTTACCGTTCAAGGGGTCTCTGACTTACTTTACCGTTCAAGGGGTCTCTCACTTACTTTACCGTTCAAGAGGTCTCTGACTTACATAATCGTTCATGGGGTCACTGATTTTATTTATCGTTCAAGGGCTCACTAATTTTCTTATCGCTCAAGGGGTCACTGACTTTCCTTGTCGTTCAAGGGGTCGCTGGCTTAAATATCGTTTAAGGGGTCACTGACTAGTTCTATGTTCTTCTTCAGTGATCATTTTCAAACTCCTGTTGGTTCTCATTTCTTCTAGGACCATTGTCCTGCTAGATCTCTAGCAGAATGTAATCCAGAAAATGAAAATGCGTTGTGCAGCCTGTTTATTTGCTTAAATGGCCAGACACATCAGTCTTCGGCGGATATTTACCGTTAAATAAATCACTTTTCTATGTCCCACTGAACAGGTCTATGCTAACCCCCCTCCTTCTAATTAAACACTTTTTCTCGGTGGCCCCATGCAAGTTCGTGGGCGCACATTGGGAATCACTGCTTTAGAGCACTCACGTGGCACACACACAAAAATGCTACCGCTTGTACATTGTGTCGCATCACTAAAAATCATTATGGCCAAGCTGTATAAGCGGGAAATATAATTTCGGTAGAATATTAGCAGAAACATCTAAGGGTCTTCCCACAAATTAAGTCAGCAATTATTGGTAGACACCACCACCAACCTTGCCAACAACTTGTCGAGATATCACGGGTTACTAATGTCTACATTAATATCCCACCCCAACCTGGTAAAAAATGTGCAGTTTAAGCACGAAAAGACTACGATTTGTTTCAAATTTTAATTTATTTTCTTTCTCAAATATAAACAATTTAATTGTTGTATCTTCTTCTTCTTCTGCGTTCGTTCTCAAACCTCTACAGATTAGCAGGATGTAGTCTGTAGAACGAAGTATCCTGGGTCATGGTTTACATCATTGCTGCGATATCTGCGCCTTTCGGCCTGGCACATCCGACTTCAGCATGGCTTTGAGTCACTGACCCTATATGGGATGGGACAGCAAACCCCATCACATAACCTCCTTAGTCGCCTTTTACGACATGCGTGGAAGATAGGTAAACAGTTTGCTATTCTTTGCTCCCCTTTCGGGCTTCGGCAACACACGGGCGAATTGTTGTATAAAATCGGATATTGTTTATCAACTTTTGTCAACCCCTCTCCTGTGTAAACAACTGTTAATCTTGTTCAGTAATAATAATCGTACAGCGTTCAGAAGAAATAATACAAATGTCACAGTAAAATGGTAAAGAAGAAATATTTTACAATACAGACTGGTAATGAAATGGACACTATACAAGACGGGACGGATCAGATGGTAAACGACATTCAGAAGTAATGGCAGAGTAAACAGTGCAGACGGAATATGACACTAGGACCAACCCATACTTAATGCGTCTGTGGCATCGTTAAGAGATGAAGTTGATACAAAGTACAGTGCAGTTATGTGTATGAACAATATGAGTAGCCTTCAAATAAAAACATTACATTTTGATGTATAATGATTACATTGGCGTGTAACATTTCAATATTGTTAAGAATGTCAATAGTGTTCTGTAGATGTCATCGTGGTACAGATGACAGGATGAGGTGATAACAAGTTTGTAGTGGCGGCCAAACCATTAACACTCTTACAAGAAACAGTGTCCTGTTATCCCATTTCTAAATTTTTTGAGTGGTCAAACCTATATGCACTCATCTGCAAATGAAAGTCCAACATGGTGAAACGCGTCTATAAAATCAGCAAATCATTGAGCGTAAAATGAAGTTTCAAAAATGTCGTAAGGTTCTGTGACATACTTCTCACGACTATGTCAGCTCGTCACTTTTAAGGTTTACATATGAATAACTCTCACACTATGAAGTCATGGGTATAAACAATGAATAAAAGGTGATACTGCTATAAAACGGTATGAAAATAGTTACTGGTCGACTTTTGATATAATGTGCTTATCTTTATAGATCTGTTTTGGTCGAAACGTCGACTATGTCCTTGTATTGTTATCTGTATGATTATATGCCGTGTATTGTAGTGTGTATTTTTTTCCGTGAGCATCCGATGGTGACAGTGAGCTAGTCTTCATTCAGTAAGACTTTGTTACCTGAGTGTATCCCACGTAGGTATACATAAATTAAGTACTATAGTCCGTTCAGAATCGTTTGCCGAGATGTTAAATTATTTTTATCAAAAACGTATTGTTCATTTGGATTGATCATTTGAAGTTAGGTTTAGAATAATAATGTCGCTATAGAAATATTTTTGTATCAAAGAAATGTGATCCAGTATCAAAGATACCTTATTTAACCTATATTAAAAAAAAGTTAATCTAAATTATAAACAACCGCTGGATTATGTAGATGCTTACATCTCACAGCTGATTATTAAATATAAAGGCATGACCCTCACGGTAGAATGTGCACCGTTCTAAAAGTAGTTGTTTTCACTGTACATTTGTATAAAGCAATGTTACATATGGAAATTCCCGTTTAGCACCAAATATTATTTTTCCTGAACTTAGAATTATGTGAAATCAAAAACGGCTATTTACTCGATTTCAAGTCACAAGTCAGACGCACGTCTCAATATTTACAGAAAGTAGGCGGCACTAAGCATATTACCTTCTGCAAGTCTATGTGAGAATGAATCTGAAAGCGAAATATTTTACTGAGCATAACATTGCTATAAAGATTTATCAATACTTCTGCAGAGAGCGTAAAAAGGGACATCTTTATTGTTCTTTATCAAATCCTGAGAAGAGAACAATGCATATTTTAGGTTTGTGTAAACGTTCATTTGATCGAATAGTGGAAGCAAGCGGATATTTATTGCCAACAAATTCACGAAAGCAAGGAAGGAAAGAAAAGATAGACAGTTTCGATAAGGACCTAGTAAAAAGAGAAATATGTAGAATGTTTGATAAAAACGAAGAAGTGACACTTAGAAAGTTGAAGATTTGGCTGAAAACTAATAACGACATTGAAATATCAAAAACTTTATTATGGAAAACTGTAAGAAATGCAGGCTTCACCTTTAGAAAGTATGCTGGTGGAAAAAACATTATTTGTGAAAAGCCACATCTGGTAGCTCTTAGAAGCAAGTATTTACGTGAAGTGAAGGGAATGCGCGAGAATGGTTATGATATTGTGTATTTAGATGAAACTTGGATCAACGCTCATCATACAAATGAAAAGGAATGGCAGTTAGCAGATGGAAGTATTAAAAGATCAGTACCAAGTAGTAAAGGGCAACGTTTGATAGTTGCACATGCAGGTAGCAGACATAATGGGTTGTTGCAGAATGCTCATCTAATTTTCATTTCAAAATCCATTGACAATAGAGACTACCACTCCGAAATGAATGGGCACATATTCGAAGACTGGATCGAAAAAAAGTATTCTTCCAATATTAGATAGACCTTCTTGTCTGATAATGGACAATGCTTCATACCATAACGTAGTGAACGTAGAAGATAGAATCCCAACATCATCAAGTACAAAAGATGCAATCAAAACGTGGCTCATAAAAGAACACATACCAGTTACCGACAGGTACTTGAAACCCGAATTGCTTAACCTTGTAAAACAGACACAACGAACAAAGATATTTAAAATAGACAAGTTAATTGAAGAACATGGTCATAGATGTTTGAGACTACCTCCATATCATGCACACTTAAATCCTATAGAGCTAATGTGGGCAAAAGTTAAAGGACACGTAGCATCTACAAATACAACTTTCAAATTATGTGATATTGAGACACTTACAAATCAGGCTCTATCAAATATACATAAAGACTACTGGGTGAAATGTGAGGATCATGTGTTACGCCAAGAAGAGGAATATTGGAAAAAGGAAGGTTTGTTGTTTGTTCAGCCGAAAACAGTAATCGACCTATTTGACTCGTCTGATTATGAATGATCATTACTCTGATTAAGTCTACACTAAAAAAAATTTGATTTGCAAAATTTACAAGTTGATTTGTAAAACATTTCATTGCTCAATACCACCCAAGCAATTCAAAAAAATTTTATAAGCAAACCATCAACCATTACTTATAAAAATTAGCCCGCTTGATTCAATACAGAAGTTCAGATATCTTGGATCAACTATTACAGACAAAATTTCCTTACATGAAGAAATATATGTACTTATTTCAAAGGCAGCGACAACATTTGTGAAACTCACACCAAGAGCATGGAACAATATCAAATTGACTCTACGAACAAAAGATATATTTTAAATTTTTTTTACACCTGCCACCATGTAAAATTTTGTGGACACGCCTATGGGTCATCATTGCACTAGATTACTGTAAAATATTTTGTTTATGGTCGAAATAATATTTACATGGGCAAACATCAAAAGAATTCGCCGCTTTCAAATAACCGTTACAGCTAGACATCAAGTAACACATATGTTTTCGCGACATGGACATTTTAACAACGTATGCCAAAATTCATGTGAAATCATCAAGAACTTTTTGAATTATAAATCATAACATCTCGGCAAACGATTCTGAACGGACTATAGAAGGAAGATTCGATTACATAAACATATATTCTAAGTCGTAGGTCTACTACAAGTACAGGCATGGGTTTATATAAATTATTGCAATAGAAATACTGAGTGTCGAAGAAATATATATGTATACTTTTGTGTGTTCCTTCTGACAATTTGTATTGAGTGTTCCTTCTCACAATTTGTATTGAGTGTTCTTTCTCACAATTTGTATTGAGTGTTCCTTCTCACAATTTGCATTGAGTGTTCCTTCTCACAATTTGTATTGAGTGTTCCTTCTCACAATTTGTATTGAGTGTTCTTTCTCACAATTTGTATTGAGTGTTCCTTCTCGTAATTTGTATTGTGTGTTGCTTCTCACTATTTGTGTAATTTGTATTGTGTGTTCCTTCTTAGAATTTGTATTGTGTGTTCCTTCTTATAATTTGTATTGAGTGTTCCTTCTTATAATTTGTATTGTGTGTTCCTTCTTATAATTTGTATTGAGTGTTCCTGCTCAAGCTTCCACTGGATCCTTTTTTTGTACAGAAGCTCAATAATATATACTAGATTAGCAGCAGAGTAGTCCATATAACAGAAATGCGGTATGTCATCGTTTTATTTTCGTCAATGAACCGACACACCCAACTTCAGCGGTTATACTAATACATGCAGTTTTTTTACTTCTTCCATTAACCGCAGTACTTACATCACTAGTAGGCTAACACTACGATATAACTAATTTCCGTACTTACACACTGGTCACCAATTTCAAAACGTTATCCAGTGGTAAAATTGCTTGACATGTTTGTCACTATCTGTGTCGCTATCGACATAGCCACATACACTCATATATGTATTGTTAAATTTCATGATCAAAAGTCATTATATGCAATGCGTCTCAGCATCAAGGATTGGATGTAGCGAAACCCGATCATACACTATCTCTAGCTTTGATAGTGCATTCTGGTAAAGTGCATCTTTTCCAATTCATACTTCTCTCCCACTTGTATATATGGTTACCGCGTGCTCGTCACCGGAGGTCTTCAATAAGATATCCTGTCTTTCTATTTGTCCATAATTTTTTTTAAATACGTTTTTTAAAATATTTAGGTATACGCCGGGTTACTAAAACTTTCACAATAAGGTCATCAATGTTCTTATTTTTTTTTTAAATAGGGATTTACGAAAGAGAAAGACGGTCGAGTGATCTTTTAATTTTTGTAGGGGAAACACACAATTACTCAAAAGGATCTACGCTTCCGTTTATAATTCTTAAATTAAAAGTTCAAAAGTCGTAGATAAGATTGACTTCATTGCATTCAGGTTTCCCAATTCTTACTACGCAAAGCTGCCTACTAAAAGTATCACTCATAACACTACTCGGTCTATTCAAGCCATGACCCCCCCTCCCCCTAGGTATTCCCTAAAATAATAATAACATTCATTTGTATACAATATCTCTTGATCCAGGTGTACATTCTGAAAAATTAAGCAAAATTATGTTCCGAAACGAATTTCCCTGGTGTTAAATATCAACCCGGTGTTTGTTACTTACCACACCCGACTAAATCTGTTGATTGTTCTTTTTACCAGCGCAGTTCCAGGTAGTCCTTTCCCTAAGGGAATTAGATTAAGATCACAGTATGTCCCCCATGTGTATCTACACGTCTGGTAACAATTGCAACATTCCTTGCAATGGTAACAATTACTTTACCGATCGAAGGAAAGCTCAGCAAAATAAAGGAAGGCATTTTGTAACTAGAACTGCAGCGGCAGAGTGACGTCATATATTACCTATAAATTCCGATCGGAGAATAATTCGTAAAAAGTGCGAATTGCAGACCCTTCGCATAGGAAAGAACCGATTCCGAATATATTAGATGTATCACTTTAAAACCACTTCTTCTTCTGCGTTCATTTTCCGGGTGACTTTGACCTTATATGGAATTGGGCAACAAACTACACCTCATATGATCCTTAGTCGCCTCTTACGATGTACATTTAAGATAAACAGCGTTGATATTCTTTTCACTCCTTTCACTCATCGTCAACACAAGGGCGCTCAGTTATCTAATTACAAAGCAGTAATTCATACTCTAAGGTCTCCTGTATTATATTATAATAAAGCTGACAAACCATATCGGCAGGCGTGAAGCAGATTCTGTAATCATAAATACATAAAATTGTATTATCATATTGTGGAATGCGTTTGTGAAGAAAAGTGAAAACTGCCAAACTATGTACATACGAGAAAGCGTGGATGTTTTTCTTTCTGCATCACAAATCAAGCTCGATGTTCGAACAATGTGTTTAAATAAAGCTAAGCTACAATTAGGAGTTGTACATTTCTTGGAAGCATCTGTACCAGTGTTTGTCCAAATCCGGCTCGCCACACAATTTTTTTCTGGCCCTCTTTGATGATCTCAAAGTAATATATGAAGCGAGCTCAATAACCTAGTACACAAAGAGTTATCGTCAATGGCAGGATCATGTCCTTGGAAATACCTTTACTTTACTATAGCGTTTCACTAGCTTTACCGCAAACAAATGTAATTAATTAGCTAAGTAACCATATAACGTATTCATACACATTTAAGCATACGATGTTATTATTTTTGATTATACCCAACAAATTAGCATTTTATACTTGTGTATCACGTCCAGTTTTATTGCATGAATGAAACCCGTTGATCTTAGTCGACAAATATGATTAATGTGTCTTGAAAAAAGATGTTTTACAACTTCAGACATTACACTGAATACAACCTTAAACCCGGTTGTTTTGTGCTAAAGAGAAAACAATTCACATTTAAATAATGCCAAATGTATGATAAATAAATAGTGTGTAAATGACGTCATATAATTGCTTGTAAACACCCACATTGTTGCTTGTGAGATGTGTGGTGAAAAATATACGTTTATATCGCAAATAAACGAAAATTGAAGCTAATGAATGCAATTTAATGAAAAAGTTAATTCATAGGGTCTACACAATTTTCATTTCACACAAAAAATTTCAATCAAATGCGTTATATATTTACTGAGATACATGATTGTAAAGTTGGGCAAAGCTGGTGAAACCTGTTATATATGCATTGACACGATGACTAAAACATGCTACTTTACATGAAAAAAACGCTAAACCCTCACAGAAGACTAAAAAAGAGCTGCTCAAATTGTATGTGTACTGCTATTTAGAGAAAATTAAAGCGTGATCCACAGGGTAAGTTTTCTGTTAGGTTTATATTTGAAGTGTACTCCAAAGATTTTCCGTAGGATATGCTTGAAGAATGGCCCACATAGTTAGTAAGTTTTGCCGTAGGTCAGGGGTCGGGAACCTTTTTGTCTGAGAGAACCATGTCCATGACACCAAATATTTTGAAAAGTAATTCTATGAGAGCCATACATTATGTTTAAAACTAAAAATTCAAGTAAATGTGTGCATTTTGTGTAATTTCAATACTAAAAGTACAATAATTATGTCTCTGAATTCTTTTTAATAACATTGTTATGCTGTTGCTAATCAATAATGAGTATTTCTAACCATTAATGCGACTTCTGATGTTGATCTGTAATAGACTTTAGCTCAATTTAGAATGAAATATTGATATGCAATTAATATGAAGATCAAAGAGTCTAAAGAATCATTTTTCTAAAAAATCGAACATTTTCCTGCGAGCCAGATGCAGCCATCAATATAACCACATCTGGCACGCGAGCTATGGGTTCCCCTGCCGTAGGCTATGTTTGAAACTTGGTCCACAGGGTAAGATTTCCTGTAGGCGGTGCTTGAAGAGTGGCCCACAGGTAGAATCTTCCCATAGACCATAGACTATGGTTAAAGTCTGACCTATAGAGTAAGATTTCCCGTATGCTATGTTTGAAGAGTTATTCATGGCTTAAAGAAATCTATATTACTGTAGTTTCTTGTAAATATGTATGCTACGGGTTTCTACGACATGGCAATTATTTATTTCTTTTATTTGTCTACAATGCAGTTAATGTAGGTAGAACAGCTATAAATTTCCTGCTTATCTTCATAAGACTACATACACATTAATTCGCTATTTATTACTATCTAGTCGACACCCAAGATCGCCGAATATCGGTTGACCTGTGTCAGTACTTTGATCCTGTAATTAACGTAATTGAAATAACATGCAACCCAATACTTGACATCGTGGAATCTGCTATAACTGCTGGAGATTGATTGGTCTGGAATATTTTGTCTGTCTGGTAATAATTGTTATGTGATCGGTTATAATTGGTGAAAACAGTAACCGCTGTTCCTGGTTAAACTACCGCATCGTCAAACGTGCAGTAAAACTTGTGATCTCAACAATGTTTGCTGTTTTTAAAGCGTCTTGCCACTTTTATTTATCATTAGCGCAAAAACTACAGGTATTGTGGCGCTCTGGACACACTTGGGTAAAACTTTACTTGAAAGAAATTGATTACGGTTGTGGCATTTACGAGCATTTCTTTCGGGGTCCACAACTATGTCTTTGCCGCCGGTTGCCTTTGTCTAGTTTTGATACTGTTCAATATTCCATATTCTTAGCTTATATATTTTTTCCACAATTGTTATATATCTCAATTGCATGATGATTACATATTTTTTAACTAACAACGCCCGTCTTTTCCTGTCATGATCTATCTCTTCCAGTTTCTACATGGCGCAACCACTATTTTTGTATGTGTATCCATAGTGTAATGTTTGAGAATATCCTGATGCTTCATGTATTTGTGTCCGTGGTTTTCTATTTGAAAACATTCTGATGTTTCATGTATGTGTATTCATTGTTTGCGGGGTGTATAGGATCTCGAAATGATCTTGTGCGGACCCAGAGTTAACAGATAACCAAGATTCTAAAAGTATCTTCTCGTGGTGCAACCTGGAAATAGAAATACAGTTGCTTTTGCTGTATTCCTGGCTAATACGTTTACGCTAGTATCCGTGAATGTTGACGCTATAGATGGAATGAGTATTGCCTGCAGAGAGACAGGACATATCTCCAAAACATCTATGCCATTACATGCAACATATGCAAGATATTGGATTTCGTCTTGGCCGGTATAAAAAGCAGAAGCATTGGAGGAGAGACCAATGTCAATGGCCCTAACATACTGTGATCTTACGAGAACACACCGAATCTGGAGAAGTAATATACGCTAGAGGGCAGCATAGTATACGTGAGTCGATTCAGCGGCAACGGAGCAACTATGCTCCAGCACGAGACCAACTAGCGTAAGTGCTGTTCATGCTTGAGAACACACAAAAGTCGACATGTCCCATCACAATTGATCCCATTCATGACTCAGGTATTGGATATGCCAACTTTAACCTGCACTCCTGAGTAAGGAAGAAAGCTTTGAAAACAGCCCCCCCCCCCCCAATTGCACACATGACAACCATTGAACAAATGACGAGGGGTGCATCATTTAAATATCCGCACGTAGAAGTGTTGAAGCACCGAATCTGGACTGGTGGGCAACGTAGTGGTGGGGGGGGGAGAAGTCTCTAATAACACTGCAAACCTAGCCCAAAATTGACTGTCGACCGTTCCCCAACATGGCTCCTACAGAGAATTGTGTTCAATACTCAAGGGCCCACTGTGAAACTCCTCGTCCGAGATTCGCATTATGCCAAGTTCTTTGGGTAATATAAACAAAGGCGAAGAGTTAAAATGTACAGACGGCGCCTGGTGATGAATCGGAAGGCCATCTCAAGCGGGTGATGCGAGTGCGTGCGAATGCACAGGTCAAATCCCAGACCCTGGCGTGTTTGGCAGAGCAGCAAGTCGTCTAGGTAGGTGTATCAGCCATGAGTCTAATTCGACCGTAGCCATTGTCTAACACGACTCATGCGAAAGAAATTAGATCTGGGACCTAGAGACACAAAGGGTGGTAATGGAATGGTCTTCCTAACGAGAAACAGCTCGCTGGCTGCGAAGCGCCTCGTCAGAGGATAGACAAACAATGGGTGTCCCAAGCAAACGATCATCTCGCCTCGTCTCATGTAACCCTTTGAGTAGAAGGTCAATAGTCATTGCACCAAGCCGAAAGGTGAAATCTCCTGGGTATGAACAATTGTTCAGAAGCTTCCCCATTGCACATAGGAAGTAAAACTTGTGATCTCAACAATGTTTGCAACAAACATTGCACATGCGTATCGCTCGTAATTCCTGGGGTTCTCAAACAAACAAACAAGCAAACAATTCAGTGTTTCCAGTATGAGAACATTCGAATGTTTCATGTATGTGTATTCATTGTTTTCTGTTTGAGAGCATCATGGTGTTTCTTGTTTTTGAATCTATTCCTTTCTGACTACGACAATCCTGATGTCTCTTGTGTTTTTATCCAGAGCTTTCTATGTGAGAACATAGTGATGAGCCGAGATATACGAGAGAGCCGACGTATTGGCAGGCAATGCGGCGATAGACGACACATTGCTGAGAAGAGATAAAGCAGACTTAATGAAGGCAGTAATAATATCATTTCAAGATGCAGATGATGTCAATGAGGTTGAGAACATACACATACAGAGAATGTTAGAAATGGGAGTATTTAGAGGTGAGGGTAGGAACGATAATTATTTTGGAAAGTCTCGAAGATCACACAATCAACACCAGACAGGAACAGAGTCTACATACACTGGGATGGCTGCTGGAGCGGTGGGCGGAACACTTATGGGAATGTCCCGCGTGCTGTGAAGCTAGTTTCTAATAAAGATTCACGAATCAAGAAGAATCAAGAAGATAGTGATGTTATAGCTGGCAAGTTTACATTTGTTTGTGGTTGAAATCGAAGCTTATTTAAACAATTTTATATTATAATTTCTATCGGCGAGGTAAGAACAGCCTACAAGCAACCACTTTAGTAGATTCTTTCAACATCCATGGCCTATGACAGTGTTCAAAGTCTGCTGGAGCATAGCTAAAGAACATAAATGCAAGAAATAGACTTTTGACATAGAAATAGAAATTAAAATAGGCAGTGAAGAATGGAAATATATCCCTCTTGTGTATAGTGTTCTTTAATTTTAATATATCCATTTTTAATTTGTATATATCCATCTCTAATGTTGATATGTTCATCTCTAATTTTAATATATTCATATTTAATTTTAATGTATTCCTACTTATCTTACTATTTTTGTAGTATTGTGCGTTTTGCTCTGTTTATTTGTGTCTACATTTAAAATATCGAAGAGTTGAACCGACCATTTGATGAATGTTTCTTCATGGCAAAAATGTATATTCATTAAATTTATTTGTAAATGAACTAGATTTGCAACATACTACACAATGTCACTTCAGTGTCTATAGCATTCACAGTGTGGGAAGCATGAACAGCACTTTGAACTGTTGATTACATATTTCACCACAAGATAATCTTTTGTTAGAAAGTACTTGCTGTATCGGGTATTGCTTAATTATTTGACTATGCATCATCAATCAGGAATTTCTGAGTGGAGCGATTTTTTAAAATGCGATTCATAGTACATGAATAGTAAAGTAAGTAAATAAAGTAAACCATAGCATTTATTAATGCCGTACGCGTGTGACATGTTAGCGATCTCACATTTCAGGGCGGTAGCCATCTCCTCTCCATTGTAGTCTTTACTTTCCGGATTAATCCGGTACCCATTTAAGGCTGGGTCGACATAGGAGCTGTTGTGATATGATAATCATTTCTGCTTCATCTGGGGAATGAACCCATGACCACTCATATGCGAAGCCAGTGCGCTAAACACAGCGATACACGGCTCCCTAAACACGAATATTCATTTTTCAGTGTATTCATTGAAGTACATGAATTACAGGAAGTACAAAAATAGTGACCAACGAAATCACTAAAATAATGAAAAACGTTATGTTTGAACGGTTAAATCTGTACTGCCAACGGTCTGTTGCTCATGTATGAATTTATACTGAAAAACCCGCACTAAGTGCCTTTGAATAATAACAACCTTTTAATGCAGGGTTTGTCAACTGACAGAATAGTGTATATTTTTACTTCTACTATTATAGTGTTGATTTACCCAGAGAGAAAGGGGGAGGCTTTGATAATTAGCGGCGACTATGAATGTGGATATACTTAGTCGGTCTATAATGTAGCTCCCAAGAGAAATATAGTAAAATGTAGTTACGTTAGCAAGTTACACATGAAATCGAGGTTAGTGGACCATATTATTAATGCACTTCGCAATGCGAGTATTCTATTAATTGGTGCGAATCCTGCTTCAACTTGATGATCCAACCATGTTTTCTTTTGTGCTTGTCTTTTCCCTGATTGT
Organism: Meghimatium bilineatum; assembly: GCA_034231615.1. Lineage (NCBI taxonomy): Eukaryota > Metazoa > Mollusca > Gastropoda > Stylommatophora > Philomycidae > Meghimatium > Meghimatium bilineatum. The sequence continues at coordinate 44,280,893 of CM067305.1, read as the reverse complement.
GTTTGTTTACAATCAACATGATTGAGATTTCAGATCGATAGTTCCATTACTTGAGTAAACACGGCAGCGATGTGCTGTGTGGTTTCGCATGTGCGCCAGGGGACTAGCCACTGAATAAACAGTTGGGGATGAGTTCTACAGATAATTACTGGAAACATGTTTTTCAAAGGTCTGCACTATATAGGAGACATGAGATCTGCAAAATAAACAAGGCACATATCAGAGATATGCACTATATAGGAGACATCTGTAAAATAAACAAGGCACATATCTACACCATAAACACGGAAGAAATCTGCATCATACACGAGGTTGAAATCTGCGCACTATACCTGGAAGAAATCTGTATCATATACCAGGAAGAAATCTACATCATATACAAGGAAGAAATCTACATCATATACAAGGAAGAAATCTACACAATATACCAGGAAGAAATCTACATCATATACAAGGAAGAAATCTACATCATATACAAGGAAGAAATCTACATCATATACAAGGAAGAAATCTACATCATATACAAGGAAGAAATCTACACAATATACCAGGAAGAAATCTACATCATATACCAGGAAGAAATCTACATCATATACAAGGAAGAAATCTGTATCTTATACCAGATCGAAATCTGCACAATATACCAGGAAGAAATATGCGTTATATTGCAAGAAGTTATATCATCACCACAGGCAATTGTGCATCCGGACCGTTCAGAAAGCAATGGCAATCTACTGAACGTATTTATATTGCCTAGAAAATCACCACAGCCAACAAATGCTGGGTTGATAGCTACGTCCTGGATAGGATATGCTACCACTGGTTTTTTTTATACCAAGAAGGAAACTGAGGAAAACCTGTGCATTCGCCAGAAGGGCTATGGGCTGTCAAGAGCTTCCTGTTCACAGCGAAAGTGATTCAGTCATCATCATCATCATACCAGGAAGAAATCTGTATTATAAACCCAGAAGAAATCTACATAACATATAACAGGAAGAAATGTGCATTATATACCCTGAAGAAATCTGTATTATAAACCAAGAATAAATCTGTATCATATACCCTGAAGAAATCTGTATTATAAACCAAGAATAAATGTGCATTATATTCCAGGCAGATTACACAATGTAATGCAGAAATCTGGATTTGAACCAGATCCGATCAAATCGACTGTGTCATTATAAATGGAAAACGTGTTGACTCTTTTTGCGAGTCGAGTAGATACCATCTGAGCAGGTCTGGTTCACATCCTGTTTGTTGTATTATGATTTTTCTTTATTAATAAATCCTCGAACTATTACCATATCAGGTTTTGTAATGGATCGGTTAGTGGCATATTAAATATATGTGACATGGTATAAAAACAAACAAAGCCGGCACATTCTTATTAAAAAGGTATCAGTTATATGACTTCAGTAGTATGCTTCAGTCTTTCTTATACAGTGTTTATATATATGTACATACATACATACATATAATTACACAATACATCCAAGAATGTATGTAAATACCTACTCTTCATAGATAGCAGGTAATCATTGCCGTAGACATCACTTTCCATTGAACAAATACTTATAAATGTGAAAATTGTAATAAGCAGGAATGATACAATTTCTTCACTGCAGTGTCAAGAGAATGTAATTTTTTGACGAATACTGAATAGTTACAGGGTGTCCATAAAGCCTATGTGCACCTATTCACATTCATGGTAATATTACATCACATGATATTTAATGTGGATCTGTCTAACATCACTGACACAACAGCATTTATGAAAAAACACCGCTGCCTAAGTCAGTCGATTATTGAATAAAATGTTCGCACCACAATGGGGTTTATTTCTACGGCAAATTTGGGATCTGTGCATCAGAAAATGTCTGCAGGAATTGTATATATCCTATATATTTATTTCCATTATTAAACACTTTCTCTACAACACATTCTATTTATTCAACCATCGGCAACATTCTTGGTTCAGCTAAACCCATTATATGCAGCTAATATGTAGTGATGCTCTATAACGGACTGGGAATAACAACTTTCAATGACGCTATATTCAACACATTTACGGGTATGTATGTTCATAATCAGTGCCCTTCGACTCTAATGTCTATTGTCTATTGTCTTTCCCCAGGTGAATTATTGTTGATAGCATTCACACTTGCCGTTAAGCGTAGGGGTGGGAGATTAAGCTGTCCTTCCAAGGCCAGATGTGTCGCCGAGGTTGCAGTTAGTCCATGTTTGTTCAATGATATATTAATGTTTTCTATCCACCGTTGTCTTGGTCTACCTTTGGCTTCACACCCGGATATTATTTTTATATGCTCTTATTGGTATTTGGTTTGGCTTCATTCTCATAAGGTGACCTAACCAATTTACTTGCTGTCTTTCAATATCTTCAATACATGATATTATACCAACTCTTTTCCTAATTTCTTCATATCCTATTTTATCTTGTTTGGTAACCATTGCAGCTTTTCTCAGACACTTCATTTCACATGTGATGATTTTTCTTTGCTGTGAAGCTGTTAAAGACCATGTTTGACATTGGTAGCACAGTGTTGGTATAAAAATTGTAGATATTATCTTTTTTTTTTTTTTTAATTTCCATCTTGATCTTTGGGTGAAAAAGTAATGATGAAAGTTGGTAAGTCACTGTGTTTGCTTTCTATCACCTTGTTTCTATTTCTCTGTCTAGTCTTCCATCTTCGGAAAAAATGCTACCTAGATATTTAAATTCTTTGGCTTGTTTCACTTTGGTGTTATCTATTGATATATCTATTGGTGTTGAAGACATGCTATTTTTCATAACTTCCGTTTTTTTTTGTACATTAATTTTCATGTTGTACTTCTGACATGTTAAAAGCAATGCATTGAAGTGCTTTTGCAAAGTTTTCTCAATCGACTCTATACACATTATATATATATATATATATATATATATGAATCACAATAGAAACGAATATAATCGTACGTTATTTCAGTCATACATATTGTACAGGGATCATCTGAAAATGATAAAATGTATGATACGCGAATCTTAACAAACATTAACATTTTAGATATAACCTATGGAGATACACACTGACCTCGCGCATTACTACATTGCCATCTTTAGTTTGTCATGCCAGTGTAAAATTTCCGCAGGACAAATCAGACGGGTAATCAAATCAAAACGGCCGCCGTTGGATTACGAGACTCTTTCGTTTCGTTAGAGAAGCTAACTAGTAAATCGATGACCTTAGTGGTGATGAGAACACGAAAGCATGATTGTAGGAGATTGTTTGTTGGCTTGAGAATTCCAGGAATTACGAGCGGTTAGCTCTTACTTCCTATGTGCAATGTGGAGGTTTCTGAGTTTTCTTTCATACCTAGGGGACTTCACATTTCTGCTTGGTGCAATGCATGTGGGAGGAGTCGTCTACGTTAGGGGGAGGGGATACATCTCTCCAGACGATCTGGCAGTTTACTTGGGTTACCCATTGTTTGTATATCTTCTGACGAGACGCAGCCAGTGAGCTGTTTTTCATGTAGGAAAACCATTCCATTACCACCCTTTTTTCCCCAGGACTCGGACCTAATTTCTTTCGTATGTGCTGTGTTGGATAACGACGACGTTCGAATTAGACTCAGGTTTGATACACCTTCCTAGATGAGATGCTGCTTTGCCAAACAGGCCCGGTTTCTGGTATTTGATCTTTACATTTCTGACGCACTTGCTCATCCGCTTGAGATGACGTTCCAAGCCATCGCCAGGTGCCTTCTGTGTATTTTGATTCTTCGACATTGCTTATATTACCCAAAGAGGTAGGTAAAATACAAATCTCGGACGAGGAGCTTCGCAGTGGCTCTTTACATACTGAACCCAATTCTCTCTGTATGAGCCGTGTTGGGCAACGGCTGACAGTTAAGTTGGGCTAGGTTTACAGTGTAGTTAGAGACGTGCTCCCCCTACCCCTCTACGTTGCCCGCAGTGTCCAGATTATGAGCCTCAACACAACTTCAGTCAGACATTTGAACGATGCGCAGCACGACATTTGTTCAATGACTGTCCTGTGTGCAATGGGTAGCTGTATTCAAAGCGTCTTTTCATAACCAGGTGTGCATGTTGAAGTTGGCGTATCGAATACGTGAGTCATGACTCCTACTATGAATATGGTGACTTGTGAATCATGAGAGCTTCTGTGTGTTCTCGAGAATTAACACATCTTCCGCCAGTCGGTCTCATGCTGCACTATTGTAGTTCCGTTGTCACGGAATAGGTTCACTTGATTACGCTGCCTTCTAGCGTGTGTTGCCTTTTCCAGATTATGTGTGTACTCGTAAGATCACTGTGTGTTAGGGACATTGAAAATGTTCGCCTTTAAATTTTTCTGCTGTTTTAAGCCGGCCAAGTTGGAATGCACAGATACTTTGCATATATTGGATGTAATGGCATAGAGATTTCGGAGATATTTCCTGTTTCTCTGCAGGCAATTTTCATTCCATCTACATCATCCACATCCACGGACACGAGCCTAATAGTGTTAGTCTGAAATACAGCAAGAGCAGCTGTATTTCTGTTTCCAGGGTGCACCACGAGGAGGTACTTTGAGGATCTTGGGTATCTGCTGACCCTGGGTACTCACGAGAGCAGTGCGAGACCCTTTGCACCCCTGGTTGTAGGAGATAGCAAGCGGCAAAATTAGTTTTACACGCAAAGAAAGAATATATTTCATATAGTTCTGTATAGTAATATAATTTGCTGTATGACTATATATATATATATATATATATATATATAAAATCTACATAGCATTGATTGTAACATGTGACTGCAAGTCTTGGCTTGAACAGTAAATAAACAAGATAGTGCAAAATTAGAGGCAACTGAGATATAATTCTATGAAGAATGCTGACAGTAGCATGTACAGCTAAAAAACTAAACTGGAGGTACTGAAAGAGCAAACTGCGAGAAGAAGGTTATTTACCAATATCAGAAAGAGGCACTCTCTATTTCTTGTACTGAATACGAGATTTCCCTCTCGGTTCTGGAAATCATAAACAGGCAAGATAGTTGCACAAGAGCTTGAGGGTGAGAACACATTATATATAACATCGTGGCATAGCAAATAGTCAGTAATGATCCGAATGACAGTTCCTTGGAATAGTCAAGTATGGAGATTCATAACCGCATGCGCCAGTCAGCACGGTACCCGATGATGAATATGCTCGTATATATTATCCCAGGAGCGACCCATATTTCGGATATGTCAGACCGATAAGTGCAGATAAACGCAGAATAGATGTAAACCATGACACAACGAACTGCATTCTCCAGAATGCGTCCTGGTAATCAGCATGAGTTCGAGAACAAAAACTGGTAAGAAGAATATGTCAACATTATAATTTCAGTATTATTCGACATTGCAATCTTTGGTTCTGGATATACCAGCAGAGTTCCTGTTCGCTACTCCAGTTTTTAGCCTAGATATCAGCATAGCACATTCGTGACTATATCACTCAATAAATTGTATTTATAGTTACATGAACACGAAATAGTATTTATATGCGGCGTTTCCTAAAGATCGCGCACATCAATGGTTCTCAACCGTTTTTTAACGATAGCTCCTTTCTAAACAATTCTTCTGTGCTTCTCATCAGACAGGAGGAGTGAGATTGGAACCTATAATAAGATCAAATTATTTTACAACATCCTTCTAGGTTTTTTTAATTACACTGGCATTCTTTCTATAGCTAATGCTTTAATAACAAATGTTCTTATATAACAACACTTTTCAAAATCCTCAAATATATTTATCCTTTATTGTCTGTACTGTATATAGCGAGTTTGTTATTACATATTTAATCACTCTGGACAAAGTTGTTATAATGAGATTCCATTGTTACATTTGGTTTTTTTTGTTACATATCGCAAAAATAGTTATGTTCTTGTCTATTGAAAAAGTATGGCTGTGACCACGCAATTTTCAACGTTTTATTCAAGAGCCCTAGCAAAAAGCTGTGATTCAGGGCACGATATAGTCCCGGTTAAGAATCACTGGCCTGTACATGAAACTACAAGTTTTGAATGAGCTGTCGAGGGCAGTTCGTAGACGGAACGCGTTGATTCTCAAGGGTCAATATTTATTCTTTCTAATAGTGAGAAGAAAATAGCTAAACGAACTAGAGAGGTGCTCTGTAATAGAATTTACACAAGGACGATTGATAGACAAGTTCTGTTTATGAGACGTCTAGATCTCACGTCAGACGATTTACAAGGAGATTTAACTCTTGTTAAGGTGTTTAGTGAGAACACGCAATTTAGTTACAGCGGAATGCGGAGTAACATGGATTAAACTTCTACAGAGTGTAATTTCAATTATCTATTTGGTCGTTCTAAAAATAACGATTGCTAGATTACTCTAGAGAAAGTGTGTGATTTTTATACACGTTATCTTCGTTTCATAGATTAGAAACCCATCCATCCACCCATCCATCCATCCATCCATCCATCCATCCATCCATCCATCCATCCATCCATCCATCCATCAAACCATCCATCCATCCATCCAACCATCCATCCGTTCGTCCGTCCGTCCATCCATCCATCTATCTATCTATCTATCTATCTATCTATCTATCTATCTATCTATCTATCTATCTATCTATCTATCTATCTATCTATCTATCTATCTATCTATCTATCCATCCATCCATCCATCCATCCATCCATCCATCCATCCATCCATCCATCCATCCATCCATCCATCCATCCATCCATCCATCCATCCATCCATCCATCCATCCATCCATCTATCTATCTATCTATCGATCTTTCTATATATATATATATATATATAATGTATATACTAGCCTATCTATATAATATATGTCTGTCGCCGGTTGGTCAGTCATTAAGCCATGACAGAGAGCATTCCATTCTTTGGTCTATATCCTGCTAATCTACAGGAGTTTGAGAACGAACGCGGAAGCATTAATTCATAACAATAAAAGACAAGTATAGCGACTTGGGCAAGAGTTCTAAATTACAAACATCAACAAATCAAAGAAAATCTAGAACTAACTCATCAGGATCTAAGAGAGAACTAGGACTAGCACTTATTATGAACTAAAATTGTTCCTAGAACTAATACTCATAAGTACTGCAGCGAGATCTTGACATAACATTCATCAGTAACCAGAGTTAATCTAGAACTAACACGTATACGCAACTCAGAGAAAAGCAAAATCTCAGGGAGAACCGAAAACTAACACTCATCAGGGACTCAAAGAGAACCGAAAACTACCACTCATCAGGGACTCAGAGAGAACCGAAAACTAACACTCATCAGGGGCTCGGAGAGAACCGAAAACTAACACTCATCAGGGACTAACAGAGAACCGAAAACTAACACTCATCAGGGACTCAGAGAGAACCGAAAACTAACACTCATCAGGGACTCAGAGAGAACCAAAAACTAACACTCATCAGGGACTCAGAGAGAACCAAAAACTAACACTAATCAAGGACTCAGAGAGAGCCGAAAACTAACACTCATCAGGGACTCAGAGAGAACCTAGAGCTAACATTCATAAGGAAGTCAGATCCTAGAATAATTCTCATAAATAATTCAGATAGAACAACTAACTTTCCTTTGTCGCCTTCTACGGCATGCCTGGGAAAGACAATGACACTATTCATTGCACAGTTAATTATGCGTCAGGGCCCCGGCTGTCATACAACGTTGAAGGAGTGAAGAGGTGAAAACAGCGTCTACACAGTGGAGCCGTCAGCATATATATGAGAATAAAATGTCTAGCAACACAATAGATGCTAATCACCAGTGCCAGTGGGATAGAACTACACAGATCTTGTGACTAGGATGATCTTAGAATACAGGTTGCAATAAGTCAGTTTGTGTTAATGGTACGGAACGAAGCTTTAAGTTCAATCTTGCAAATATAATTTGTTTTTGAGGAGAAAAAAAATCAACAGCATGTGGATGACTTGCAAATAATATTGGTTGGTGTCTGTGTATTTGAGAACGCCAGGAATTGCGAGCGATTAGCTCTTACTTCCTATGGGCAGTTGGGTGGTTTTTTTGAGCTTTCTTTTATACCTAGGAGACTTCATCTTTTGGCTTAGTGCAATTAGTACAGACTGTATAATACTGCTGAAATGTTTTGAAAGTAAACTAGCTATGTTCTTCTTCTTCTTCTTCTTCTGCGTTCGTTCTCAAACTCCTGCAGATTAGCAGGATGTAGTCCGGAGAACGGAATGCGTTGTGGAGTGGTTTACAGCATTGCTGCGACATCTGCGCCTTCAGCCCGACACATCCGATGTCAGCATGGCTTTGGGTCACTGGCCATATATGGGATGTGACAGCCAACTCCATCCCATAACCTCCTTAGTCACCTTTTACGACATACGTGGAAGATAAACAGTGTTGTTATTCTTTGCTCCCCTTTCGGGCCCAGTCAACACACGGGCGAACTAGCTATGTCACTTGTGCTACTGCGTTACCAATTGTGCTATGTAATGGCATGCTATGTAATGTCATGCTATGTAATGGCATGCTATGTAATGTCATGCTATGTAATGCCATGCTATGTAATGCCATGTTATGTAATGTCATGCTATGTAATGCCATGTTATGTAATGTGATTCGATGTGATACTGACAGCTGTAATCTTGTTGTAGTACTGTCTTCACGGTAACACCGATTTACACGAATATAAAAAGTACATTTCTCGTTTACAGCGCAGAAAGAATCGCCCACCATGCAGACTGTATACGGCCCGCGACATCTTTTGTTTCGGTCTGCAGAGACATGTCTGTCTTTTCTTTCGTGTTGAAGATGGAGTCCCTTGTGGCTACGTCCGTATCAAAATATTGTACACAGAATACATTTAAATCAAGATTAACACAGAGATATACTTAAATAAAGACACATATTTTGGATGACTTTGGATAAATATGCCGTTAAAAATTGCTGAAATAATTTGCGTGGCTTCACTTGGCACGGATTTTAACGGAAGTGATGATTTAAGCTACGGAGTTATGTGTCATGTTTTATTAACAGCAAGCCTCTTCCATAAGAGGGCCGTTGTACGTATGATGAAATACAACTACAACACGGTTTAATCCTCTATGAATTGTGAAATCTTATTAGGAAACCTAATATAATTGTATAATATATGCTGAATATATACGATATATGTGGTGTGACATATACATGGTTTTACGAGATTATGGGACAGTGAAATATGTGATGAGTCATATGCATGGTTTTACGAGATTATGGGCCAGTGAAATATTTGGTGTGCCATATGCATGGTTTTACGAGATTATAGGCCAGTGAAATATGTGGTGTGCTATATGCGTGGTATACGAGATTATGGGCCAGTTGAATATGTGGTGTGACATATGCATGGTTTTACGATATTATGGGCCAGTGAAATATGTGGTGTGACATATGCATATTATTCGAGATTATGGGCCAGTGAAATATGGTACAAAAGATATGTAGTTCGTATACCATATGAGTTTTATCACAGCCGATGTATAGCCTACTGTAGTGCGAGTTAGGGTCCACTGGGATTATGTGACATACGAGATTGCGCATACAAGGAAACATTTAGATAAGATGTGCACAAGATATGGACGTGTAATTGTTGTTTTAATTCTAGGTCTACTGGAGTTACTGATGAATTTCTATGTAGTTCTAACTTAACTGAGTTACTGATGAATGTTAGATCACCTTCTTTCTGAGTTTCTGATGAGTGTTAGTTCATGTTCTCTCTGAGTTCATGATGAGTGCTTGTTCAAGTTATAGTTGAGTTCATTATGAGTATTAATGCAGGTTCTCTCTAAGTTCCTGATGAATGTTATTTCAAGTTCTCTTTTAGTTCTTGATGAGTATTAGTTCTAGGTCAACTCAATCTATTGATGAGTATATATTCATAAATTAATCCTAGTTACCAATGATATTAGTGTTAGTTCCAGGTTAACACGGGTTGCTGATGAGTATTAGTTCTAGATTAATTCTATTTACTGATGAATGAAGTAGCAGAGTTCAAATATCTCGTGAGCATTTTTACCGAAAATGGAAGCCTCGATAGAGAAATAGAGATGAGATGTCAAAAGGCAAATGCAGTAACATACAAACTGTCACCACTTCTTCACCCCAAGATCGAGATGGAAGTTAAGAGACAAATGATCTATAGTATATTCCTACAAACACTGTGTTACCAGTGCCAAACCTGGTCTCTCTCATCTTCACATTACAGAAAGATAGTGACGTGAGATGAAATGTTTGAGGAAAGCTGCCGGGGTCACGAGGCTTGATAGATTGCGAAATGAATATATCAGGGAAAGAATAGGTATAATATCTTGTACAGATTACATAGAGAGAGAGAGAGAGATAACAGATCAAGTGGTTTCGTCACATTATGAGAAAGCATTACGAAAAGTTACACGTACAAGCATATAACCAAATGAGATCAGGGTACAAAGCGAGAGGAAGACCACGGAAAAGATGGATAGAAAACGTCAGGTACATCCTGTATAGACACTGTCATAGCACAGCCGAGGCCACATATCTGGTTTTAGAACGCAAGCTCGAGCTCCAACCACCCCTACGCTTAACGGCAAGAGTGGATAATAAACAACCTGGGGAAAGACAATAGACTAATGAATGGTAGTTCTACAAGCGTGGTGGACTGACAACATATAACAAGTTATTGTCACTGCATGTCTTGCCTTAATTACTTACGTTTGTCTTCTGTCAAATGATCCCCGTGAATGACAGAGCGATATAGGCCAGTGAGCATTAGGCATGTGTTCTTTTGATAACAAGCGAGACTGCTGTGAAACTGTATAACAAAAGTGCTGACGTAAACCACAGGGTCCATCTGCTTTAGAATGAACAGACAAACAAATAATTGAACAGAATCTCACTATAACCGAAATAGCCTGAACAGATTGTCGAGCTGATCGACCTTGTGTTTTACTTTGTTCTTTTGTGGCAGTCGCCTAGGTGGATGGAAATACTAGGCGTGACATCATTGCAGTTGGATCAATAAATCTGAAGGACGAATAATGAACTAGTTGGTGCAAATGTATATGCTGCGCTATTGGCAAAGCGTAGTAATTATGGGGTAGTGGCGCACTGCATCGCCTCCATTCCGGGACTAAACATGAATATATAAACCCGCTTACACATCGACGCCTTATGAGACCTCATATGAGTCCAAGTATCACCTCAGTTACACAACTAAGAACCGATGTTTTTATCAGAAAGGAAATGGGATGTCCAGATCTACCTGCTCACAGGTAAATGGATTATTTCATAATCCCAATCATGATTACCACACCTTGAAACCGACGTGTGCAAAAAACATCACTTCTTCAAACCGAAGTGTAAAAAACATCACACCTTCAAACCGACGTGTGCAAAAAACATCACTCCTTCAAACCGACGTCTGCAAAAAAGCATCACTTCTTCAAACCGACGTGTGCAAAAAAAATCACTCCTTCAAAGCGACGTGTGCAAAAAAGCATCACTCCTTCAAACCGACGTCTGCAAAAAAGCATCACTTCTTCAAAGCGACGTGTGCAAAAAAGCATCACTTCTTCAAACCGACGTGTGCAAAAAAATCACTCCTTCAAAGCGACGTGTGCAAAAAAGCATCACTTCTTCAAACCGACGTGTGCAAAAAAAATCACTCCTTCAAACCGACGTCTGCAAAAAAGCATCACTTCTTCAAACCGACGTGTGCAAAAAAATCACTCCTTCAAAGCGACGTGTGCAATAAAGCATCACTCCTTCAAACCGACGTCTGCAAAAAAGCATCACTTCTTCAAACCGACGTGTGCAAAAAAATCACTCCTTCAAAGCGACGTGTGCAAAAAAGCATCACTTCTTCAAACCGACGTGTGCAAAAAAAATCACTCCTTCAAAGCGACGTGTGCAAAAAAGCATCACTTCTTCAAACCGACGCGTGTAAAAAAAATAACTTCTTCAAACCGTCCTATGCAAAAACAAAAACATTGTCATGGAATGTTGTCAGAAGTATCAAATAATCAGAATAATTGTAGCTTCGGATCTAAATCACAATCTGTGTGTATATGACTCATGTCACAGAGAGAAGTCTTCCTGGTTACAATAGAGTGAAAACATAAGTAGACTGCTTAAAATATGATCAAGTTATATAATACAACAGTCTGTACTGAGGAAAACACACAGCACAACCAGAGCGAATCCGCTCATGCATTAACTATGCATGCAGTCGATCTGAAGTAGTTGATTCGAGACATTTTATTTCAGCATATGGACTATAGTGTACAACTGGACGTTATTCTGATGTTAGTATGACATAGAGAACCGTTTCTATTGACGGCTGTACATCCAAGGCTCACCGATTGGAGTCGATTCTATATGAATGTGCCAACATTACTGTGAGACAATACTTTCACAGAAAGTTGATCAATGGTGGCATCACGTGTAGATGTAGCGCCAGTCTAGCCATTTCTCTAACATTCACTGAGGCAACTACGCACTTAATGATAAAAACCACATGCAATGAATCAATTCCCGTTGCCTTTATGTGCACTATATCACGCGTTACCATTTGGATTCGGCGGTTGCAAAGTCACTGGGATTCCATGTCTAAGAAAGACCATTGAAAACAAAATCACGTTTTTCGTGTAAAAAAAATATTGACTCAAGTTGCGATGCGAATGGGTGACATCTGAGTGGGCGTAGTTCAAATCCTATTTACTGAATGAGTTTTCTTTATTGAACACAGAGGTAACTTGTTGCATCGTCAAAATATACATCAGGTTGTCTTAATTTGCACTGAATATATATTACTGTAAATACATCTGTTTCGTTTCTATAACACATAACACCTTTGTTATACATTCCTAGTCTTACATGTTAGTCAGGGAGTCTAGCTTGAAATTCCAGTCTAACTGATGTCTACAGCTCATTAACCAACTTTCCATATACCGCATATATTTTACTAACTTCCCAGCTATATCTCTAAATTATTTTTAGCTATGATTATCTATACCTCGGCAGTAACACCGTAATCATTAATACATCACAATGGCATGAAACAGTGACAACTTTATTTTATACTGTTCAAAAAAAAAAAAAAGAAACGCAACGTGTTTCAAAGAGTGTAACAAAGTGTTATTTTACGGAATTAATATTTCAACCATGACATGAAGAAACTTTCATACTGTAACTAAAACAAACCAGTTCCCAGTCATTTCCAACGGTTTGTTGATGATGCTCGTTCGCCCTCTGAAGTTAGTTCTGGCGATGCTGGTTAGTAAGAACAGGATCTCTGTATTCTTCTAGCTCAAAGACCAGCGTCATGCAGCCAGTTCCTGACACTTTGATCTCAATTTCAACGAGCTGTTGGCATTGACTAGACTGTGGAGGAGGCAGATGCAAATCTTCTTCTTCAGCGTTCATTCTCAAACTCCTGCTGAATTCTCTTATAGCAGGACCATGGTCCTACTAGATTTCCAACAGGATGTAGTCCAGAGAATGGAAATGCGTTGTGTCACCGTTTTATTTGCGCCAATGGCCCGACACATCCGTCTTCGGCGGAAGATGCAAATCGATTCCTGAGATAACGTAGGCATATGAAGCGGTCTCGGTAGGAGAGGAGTTGTGACTCTGGGTCTTCCATTGCGCAGCTGGTTCTACTATACCCGTTTGCTGAAATCGCCTATAAGGCAACTAATTGTGCTACTAATCATTATACATTTTCTCGCAACTTTGTGGTTGCCCAGTCTGTAGTCATCCAACAATGCTATATCGTTGTTAACGTAGTGAGATGAGCTATAATCACGCGTTGCATTTTCAACAGAATTTATTCGCGGATTGTCAATCATTCAGTAATATGCTTAGAGAGTTTTTTTATAGACATTCAGTAATATGATCTGAGAATTTTGTATTCAGTAAGATTCAATGAATTCTCATGAACATGTCACGAATTATTGCCAAAATGATGTTTTCACCTTCACATCGTTCATGATCTCACAAATCATGAGGTGAGTACAATGCAAGTACCCACGAGAAGTTAATGACCAGGTGGGAACAGTCGATTAGTTAAATGATGTCCAATCAGCGAATATCTTTTATAAAGATAACTCAAAGCCTGTGCGTTTCTTATTTTTTTCAAACAGTATAATACTTACTATCTCCACATAGTCGACAGCTGCAGAAATATCTTCAGTTAATTTTCAATCCACAATATCCATATGCCGATAACGTGACACATACTTATTTCACTTTTCCCCAATCCTCACATCTACAATCTGCTCACAGCTTGGCTTATAAATTACACGAATTCACACCCACCTCTCACAATTATTACACCTACAATCTGACCACGGTATCACCTATAAGCTACTCCATTTCACTCCAACCTCTCATGATTCTCACAACTACAATCTGCCCATAGTCCAGGCTATAAATTACTGCAATTTTATCCACCTCTTATACTCCGGACACCTACAATCAGCCCACAATCCAGTCTATACTTAAAGTCCAGCCTATACTCCAGCGAAGACTAAAAAATCTACCAAATTCTTTTCGAAAAATTTTCTCATTGTATTTTAAGCTATTTCAATAATCACACCCACAATCTACATAAAGCCCCACCCATACATCCACTCATTTATTTCCGCCTATTAATTTCACTTCTCAAATCCGCATGTCCGATATGTTAGAGCTTTGGTCTCACACCCGTGTTGTCCGGGGTTCAATCCCCGGTAAGCACTGGGTTTTTATTTTATTTTGAAATGTAAATTAAAAAACGCATCAGGAATATGACGTGGCGACAGCAAGAATGTGCGACCATTATCACACAAGCCATTCGAAACCTCCCTGCAACTACCTAACTGTAAAGATGCGGTATTGACAGTTGACTTCACAAGTTCACAATTAAAACAAAGCTCCGCCTATAATTCCCCTCACATTTCAACACATCGTTCTCTTCACACCCACAATCTGTCCACAGCCCCACCCATACCCCCCCGACCATTAATTGTCCCCTCTCACCATTTCACGCCCACCTATTATCGAAATCACTCCAATCGAGACGAAAATCTGGTTTCCATTACCATCGCATCGACACCCCGCGGGACGTCATCATGTTCCACTTATGTTTCACTAAACGTGAAACGGCGACAGAAACCTACCAGATATCAGACATAAATTATGTAGGCACTACCATCATTTTACTAAAGAATACCAACTGGGATAATTATATAACCATGCAAACGTCGCTGGGCAAATAGCTGGAGAAGTATCAATAAAACATCTACTAGATTATTTATATGTAGGGATACTCGCAGGTACACGATATGCATAATTCAAAACACACTTGCAAGTATGATCGATACTTTAATGACAACATCCATGTAAGTAAACAAGGAGATTGTCATAACCACCATTGTGGTCAACATCTGTGACAGTAACAGGACTTGCTGTGTAGACATGTCAAACTCCGAAAGAGAAGAAGAAGATCTATGACAGTGTTACTCTTGTGTTTATGCGTGTATCTTGATTTGCTCTTGTTCTGCCTTCTATAATTTAATTCCTAATTGAACGAACAAATGACGTGTGTCATATAGTGAACATTTATTATCACAATAAACAATACATCAGAACGATAAAATTTAGACTAACTCTTAACGTTCTACCGGTGTCTATCTGTTAACACAAAGGTAAACTAAAAAATTGTAGGATTAAACAATCCCGAAGGAGAAGCAGCTATAGTTATGAAACCCAGAGGTGGCCTATGCCCGTACCGATCTCGCATTCTTCTAGTCCAACACTTTTAGTATAGTGCATTAGTAAATCAATCGTTCTACTGCATATGAAATGCTATCTATAGCTGTATTTCTGTTTTCTAAAACTACTTATCAAATGCGATCTCTGGAACTTGCGTCTCGAATTATTTTCTATGTCTGAATCTAAAGCTACTTTATAAAGTTCTACCAATATAAAACTCTCGCTGTTTCAATTCTAAACTCCTGCAGTTCTAATTATAAACTCTCTAACGACTTCTAATTCTAAAGGTCCTGGTAAGACTGGATAGTTCTAAAACTCGAAACATTCAAAACTGCATCTAAACTGCAAATCGAACAATAACAGCATGTACTCACACACTCCAAGATGTCCTTGCATCCAGGTATTTTCTCTCAATCCACACACACGTCCTTAGCATTCTCTCAAAGTGAATGTATCACAGTCTGGTGTGTTTCCCTAAATCTGGGTTTGAAAGGATGGTTTCTAACTCTCAGTATGTACATTTCTATGTCAATCCATTTTATTGCAAGCTGGACAACGAATAGCAGTTCGATACATTTTAATTCCCTGATCGTATTCCAAGAGAACCTTCACCTGTATAACCACTGTAGTAAATCACTCTTTCAGCTCATTGTAAGAGTAGCGCAAGTACACTTTTTTTTCTCGCAGATTCTGATCTGTCTGGCTTACGTCAGAGCTACGTGATACGCGGATTACTCACGGCAGGCGGGTGTGCCGCTTCGTTGAAAGTGACGGAATACATAATGGGTAAACCGAGTATAATAATGTCAATCAGTTACGCTCCTATTCCGTTCTATTCAAACGAACGGACACAAGCATGATCGTTTCGGCTAAAACGTCTACATCAGAGAAAATCGGGATTTAAAAAAAATTATATCAAATGACTTTGGTAACACATGATGTACAGTAAGTACGACTGATTGGGCACCAATTCCAATATATTTAATTGTCTTTAATTATTAATCTCCTAACAACACAAAACAAATGTCATTTCCCTTGCGTGTGCATGTAAATTTAGAAACACATTAAAAGCACCAGGACACATGTTAAAAAATATAACCTCCGGGTATACAACGATATAAATAGCAATATTCCTCTTCAAAGACATATAATTGATTGAACTATTGTTACACGTAAATATCGTGTGTAGATAATGAATAATCCACATACAATTTTCTATTATAAGTTTAAGTTTAATTATATTCTCCTTTCACTGTCATTTTTGTATATTTCTGACAATCAGTCATTAGAAAAGGTGATATGCAAATGAGTAAAGATTAGATCAGTTATGTTCAAAAAACGTCCCGAGGGCCTAATCTGAAACAGCCAGTTATTATTTATGACCAGCCATGCAGATATAAAATTACTATATTTGTAGATTAAACGGTGTAGTTTTTCCCCATAAACCAGTTGGACTCATATATTTTTCATTTATGTGCTCCACATAGTAAGCCGTGTTTCCCTGTGCAGCCAAATATTTTGTGATGGATCTGTATTGTAAGAATTGTTTCCCTGTAAAACCATATATTTGGTGATGGTTCTTTATTTTACTTATGTATTGGGTTTTGGCTAAACCCCTTACACTCTAAGCCACATATTATAAGATAACGGAGTTCCACACTCATAAAAACATTAATATACATCTCTTCCTATCTGTGCACATATTATGTATATATATTTATATCTGTGCACATATTATGTATATATATTTATATATGTGCACATATTATGTATATATATTTATATCTGTGCACATATTATGCATATATATTTTCCATCTTACCTGCCTACACAAATTACTAAAATGCATTGGTGGGACAAAGTACCAGACTACGAGGACTTGGAAAAATCAACTTCAATAAGCATCTACACATTACGTATGAAGGCGCAAGCACGCTGGGCAGGTCATCTAGTGCGTATGGAGGACTCGTGTCTGCCAAAACAAATATATTGTAGCACTCAAGGCAGGATTAGAAAAGCTGGTGGACAGAAAAAGCGCTTCAAAGACACGCTCAAGTCATCACTGAAACATCTTAACATTGACATAGGGTCTTGGGAGAGCCTCGCTCTGGATAGAACAGTATGGCGTTACAGCCTTAGAACAGGAGCACTAGTGGCGGAAGAGATCAGGAAAGATACTGCAAGACAGAAGCGGGCACGTAGAAAAGAAAACAACATATCAAGGTCCCATAGGCACCGTCTACAGTTGCCAATTCTGTAGAACATATTGTGCGCGCATTGGGCTTTTTAGTCATTTAAAAACGCAATATTAACTTTATTACTTTTTATTACGTATTGTTATTATTATTATGGTAGAGGTTTTGGTCATCGACAATTATGACGGACGAACATCATCATCAGGCATATCTGAACATAATACACTTGAAATATTCATTTTATATTATTTATCATGGAAAACCTAAATGGTGAAAAAGAGGAAATATGTGCAAATACCCTTAGAGCTCCGAGAACATTATTAGAAGTTGCAAACTACTTAAAGTAATTTGCAACAATGATGGCCGGACTCCCGTAATTACCTCATAACAGAAATCATGAATTGATTCGTGTCGTTTCAGACTGTTGTCGTGTTTTCGTTGGTCATTATTTATATAGGCCTACTTGGAGTCGCATACCAAAAAATCCATGACCTACCAATAAAATGCAGGGAAATAATCAGATATCAACTTGTAGGTCATGTTTACTTTCTGTTTATAAGTCTTAGAGTACAGTTGATGGTCACCGGAACAATACGGAAATTTTAAAAATATGCTCAATATATTCAATCAATGGGTCCATAATCCAATTTTTATGTTTTAATTTGAGATATTTCCCATCTCTGGCTTATATGTTCACATTTAAACAAATATTTTATACTGTTTATCTTGTATATTTCATAATGTTTTTCTTGATTATTTCATAATGTTTATCTTGTATATTTCATAATGTTTTTCTTGATTATTTCATAATGTTTCTCTTGATTATTTCATAATGTTTTTCTTGATTATTTCATGATTTTCTTGATTATTTCGAGGTTTAGGATTTTTTAGTATTGTCCTCGCTCACCGGACATGTATCGACATGCGATCAGATCTCCATTTCAGTTAATCTCTCATGGGGGGGGGCTAGTGGGGGAGGGGGCAGCTACTAATGGTGCTTGTTATTTCTCGTTTGAGTATTTTGTTTTTTTAAATTTGTGTTATGTCTTCTCTGTGGTCTATGCCATTACCCCTGTAAATTTGTGCTTTGCCAATACTGACTCAGGCTTATATTGAACACCGATAATTGCAATACATTTTTAAAAAAATAATCCATCAATCATCTAAAAGACATATTCTCATAGACTTTGCACTTTGTTAAGTGTTAATTGTATGCACAGCACATTTTTAATGTAATTAAATTACGTCACCAATTAGCAGGACATCTGGATACGCTTAACAGCTATTGGCAAGAGGTAGGAAAAAAAGGGGGGCGGGTGGTGTTTGATGTCAGCAATACTATTGCTTTAATGTATCCATTATATTGTTTGATTTGTAAACTTTTTTTTTTCTACAAATTTGAAAAAAAAAAATATTTTAGTAATTGATTTATGTAGCATATGTTACCGATTTATTTTGATGTTGGTAGTTCTTAACTTCATTGTATAATTTACGGAGCACAGAGTGGGATTCTCTATCCATCCTACAAAAGGAGAAACTTAAAAAAATAGTCTGATCAGTGTTTTACTTTATTTTTTTACTATGAAACCACACTTTAATCTGTCATCGAAGTCTCAACTGGTATCGATTCTGCAGCTCTGCGTATTACAATTGTGAAATGAACCTGCAAACGGTAATTAACAGTTTTATATTTCAGCTCTAGTTTCCATGTATTCTGTATGTTCCTTCCTGCCACAACATCCCATCACGATAACATAGTTAATGATACAGAGTTCATTTTTATTTCTGCTACAAGGGTTTTGAAAAGGGCATCTCGAACGTTCAAGCAAATCTATGGGAAATTAGATTTCTCCGTAAAATGCTCCGGCACATTTTAAAATTCAAACTTGGGTAGTGTATTTTGCTAGCGGATTTCACAAATAAAACGCGCTTAAAATTTATTTTGTTTAAATTTAAATTTAGTACAGAAAAGATCAATCAAGCCTATTATTTAAAGTGGCTGTCAGATTCTGGCTTAGGCAAAGGCTATCTCGCCAGCAGTTTACAAAGGCAAGCATATAACGCACATTTGTTTTCTATACCGATAATGTTACTCAATCTGAATATAAAATTGTTTGTAAAATTATTAACAGGTGACTGCTGAAAGGTTCATAGGTAAATAAATAAAGTATGTATGTTACTAGATAACTATCAATGTAAAATAATCAGAAGTAACAACAAAACATAAATAATAACACACAAGAATATGTGTGCATAATGACACACAATAAGCATCAACATAATATATACATATGCATTCACATAAACATTTTCTCACATGAATACATACAACATGAACATTCGCACACATAGAGATATATACATGTATTTTTATACCTATGTATATATTATGTTGATGCTTATTTTGTGTCATTATGCACACATATTCTTGTTTGAGCCATTGCTCGTGTTTGGATGCATTTAAATGTTTGTGCATGTTGTGTACGTATCTTTCTTATATCTATGTATATTATCATTTTAGATATGCACTTGTGTGTGTTCCTAGTATACTTGTGTTTGTATCTATGTTTATATATATATATATATATATATGTTGTGTGTGCAGTTACATATATACATGTATTTATCTGTATTCCAATGTGTGCTGTGATATCAGTATATACTTTTATATACGTCTAGATATTTGTATGTATATTTGCTTATATTTATAGGTATCTATGTTTATCAAATAGAATGTATACAGATCTGTTTAGTTCGTGATAGTATTTGGATGTGAATATATTCAGATGTGACCCTTGATATCTGAAGATATTGTTTCAGATGTAATAATATATCTCTAGATAGAAGGATATGTTTCAGTATTTGTTATATCATAACAAGGATTTGATGTATACACATACATTACGGGACGTTATATTACAGTATATACATTTTATAGCTAATATTGATGAATCTTGTGTCAATGCAGTTCATTGAAATGTAATAGTTTTTTAACCACATTATCTCACAAACTGTAAAGAAAACACATACTATTGTAAATAAACTATCCGCAACGTTTGCGTTTTCAATCAACTGTGGTCGTGACGTCGACAATCATGTCGCTTATCTGTTTACGTGATTCGTGTGATTCGTGACTACTATTTTGATATTTCAGGAATTACGAGAATAATGAGGAATAACATTGACAATGACAGCACAAAACAAACGAAAAATAGTAACAGCAGAAATGCCATTTCTACGAAGAATACTTGGAGTATCATTAAGAGATAGAATTAGAAAAGATAACATCAGACAGATAACTAAAACAATATCAGTATTGGAACACATCAAAAGACAACAGATCAAGTGGTTTTCACATACTTCCAGATTACCAACATAACAGCATGCCACAGATAGCCATGACACATTGACATCACGACTATAAAGTCAGAGCCAGACAATGTAAAAAATAGACCACATGAATACGCTTACAAACAGCACAAAAGAAAGACATCTCCAGAGAACTATTCTACTCCTGACGCCGAAAGGCGAACAATGGCCATATGGTATAGATAGATAAATAGATATATAGGGAATAGGAGCCATTAGCACTTACTTCCTGTGTAAAATATGAACATTTATCAACAGTTTTATTTCATATCAAGAAGAATAACTCTCATTGGTATGAATATCTGTAAGAAAGATGTGTGGGGCGGCGACATGAGTGGAGCAGTCAGCTATGCATTCATTGCCATCGGCGGGGACTCTATAATTAAACAAGGCTTGCATGGTTGCATAATTTGTAGCTATTCCTTGGAATTGTCAGGTGCTGTGCATAATTGATTTTCATCAAACCATGTGTGCCATAATTTCATTGTCGGGATATCATGTATACCTTGGCAGCTAGGACCAAAAACAGAGCTGGAAGTCATCTGGTTCCTTCATGGCAATTTGAATTTCTAGGCTCTCTAAATAATGTACCACATGAAGATAAGAATTGTACAACATGAAATGTTGTGGGGCTTCCACAAGAGGAAAACTTCATGTTATTCATGAAAACTTCATGACATGCAATGTGCTGAAAGTTTACGGCAACATGATGGTTGGTCGGACAGGAAAATATTGAATCATTCAGATCTTTCACATGCGGGAGATTCAGTTGTAGAATACATCACTAAACTATGTCCATTTGTACCAATGTGAATACGTGGAAGAAATAAATGACTGAAATAATAGCATAAGACTTTTTGTATCGATACCTAACAATACCTTACGATAACTGTGTATACATATCATTGTATATTGTTGGATATATGATTACAATAACGTATTTTAGCGATGCTCTTCATTCAATAATGGCTGAAAGTTCAACTGATATGGTTACTCGTATCAGTACGCATTCCCGTTGTAAAATATTATAGTTCACAGTTTAGGCATCTTGTCACAATGACATCATGTTGGCATCATAACGACACTTTAGTGAACTGACGCTGATCAAAGTTGGCACCAATAACAAGAATCAGTGGTTTGTTTTGCTTGATTTGATTCGTTACGTTTCGCTAAACATTCATCTAGTTTATGGGTTCTCAGCTAATTCACACAATTAGCGACTACCACATGTAATATTCAGCGTGCGAGAACCATACATTATAAAGAAATAATTATATATGTATATTTAAAAAGAAATGTACACTTTAAGTGTAATATAACATTAAACTGGATATATAACAGTATTCTTTACAGCGTCAACACCCTCTCCCATCATTTCATCCGTAATCCTCCATAGCAATATTTTGTTTAGAATTGATTTTTTTAATTGAATAGATAAGAGAGCTTATGATTTGAGGGCTAGTGAGCAATTTTAAATAGCTTAAATATTAAACTCAACTGGATTATGCAGAAAGAAAAGCCAAAAAATGCCTTTAAGCGGAGATTTTCTATTTTTTGCGAAATGGTCAAAATAAATGCCCAGGTGAAAGAGGGCAGCATTTCTTGAGATCTGTATAGTTTGTATACGAATATACAGAAATATCTCGGGTTTCGTTGGCTTCGGTTGTAGTCGATTTCGGTTATCGCGGATTTTTTTCCTCGAGAAATGTGTTTCATATATTGTCGAAGTTCGTCAGCGTGGTCACATCTTTCTTGTGCGACATGTGGCTCTGAAGCTGGTCATAGTGACAAAAGACCAAGAAGGGAAGTGATCTCAGATAGTGACTTAATACCTAATGTTCTCATGAAGGGGATTCCCCTTCTAAACAATACAGTGGCGCCTCCTCGCCGTCTTCCATACGCCATGAAGTCTGCAGAAATGTAAGGAAATGTAAAATATTCATTTTTGTTTACATTAGTATTTTATATTCATTTCATATTAAATTCTGATAGTTGTTTTAGAATTAAACACTATACATATATTCTCTATAAAATTGGCTTGGTATGTATGTATATGTTTTGATTCATATGGAAATAAATTGCTCGGTTTTCGTCGGTTTCGGATTTCGCCGTATGTTTTCAGACGAAAACTGAGTACCACTGTAATAGACAATTCCAGCTGGATATCCAGAGAGACAAAAAAGACATGCTGTATGTCTCACATGGGATACAACCTAAGCCGCACATTATACAATAATATATTCAGTCGTCAAGGTAACACATGGTAGCATATCCAAACAGCAGCATAGCCAAACTATGTATGATGATAACATGCATATTTCCAGTGACAATATACGGTTACGAGTAATGGACATTAAACAAAACAATAGCAAAGAAATCGCTGCTTTTGAAATGAAATGCCACATATGAATTTTACGTATATCATTGACAGCTAAAGGACAAATCAAAAAGTGTTACGACCAATAAACGTCGACAAGACCTTTGTTTGGTCACATAAAGAGACATAACAGCATGGAAAGATTAATAGCTGAAGACATAATTAATTGTAACAGGGCGCTCAAGACGACGATGATGCAATGATATATCAGATTGCTAAAATATATTTCTACCTGCGGCAGGTCAACTCGCCCAAAATCACGAAGCGTTCAGAGAATCATAAGGAATACAACGTTCTGGCAAGAATATATCACATGATGGCGATATTTAGTCGACAACACTAAGATACAAACATGAGAAAACATCATAGTATATGAGAAAACATCATAGTATATGAGAAAACATCATAGTATATGAGAAAACATTATCGATAACACTAACATATCCTTTTCAGGGCGTAATGATCAATCCAACCGTGTTTTTTAGATGTGATAATTTTTCTAGACACTATAAATTTATTCAGAAGATTTACATTACTTTTTGAACGATCACTTCCAAATAAATTTAACGAGCTATTTTAACTAGATACCTAAGCTGTCCGAGGTGTACTCTATACTATACTACCACAGAGCCGGCAAGTTTATTTAGCAATGCTATACCAACACCAGGCTATATCGCACAGTACTCATGCACATAAATGCACCTCTCATTTTTCGGGTGTACATACTTGTATTGCTCTGAAGAGAGCACTATTATCGCCAATCAGACTCTAGAGATCTCCTTAGCATACCGGTTCATGTAAAAATATAAGGAAATATGTACAAGTGTTACCAATATTTATAAATAAAACATACCAGCAACGAGACACAGCCACAGACAACATTTCGACTAAAAGTCTTCAGCAGGAGAGAAGACAACAAACGAAAGAAGCAATATACTAAACATAAGACAGCATATGGTGTGACGGTGGTAGTAGGAAACGATTAAAGCGTGGTATGAAAAATGTGACTGGGAAGAGAACAATCAAAGCTAGAAGGATCAAGCCAAGTAAGAGAAGACAGACATGGCATCACGGTAGAAATGCTGGACACAAGAGTGATGATGAGATTTAGTGAGTCGATAAAATATAAAAACATTTTCTAAATTGGTGATTTATATCAGTGTGAGTCCGGTTGGAGAATATAAATAAATGGATCATATTTAGTATGTCTATTGTCAATGCATATTTTATTTTGACCCCGTAGACTTCTCCCACTTAAAGGACACCAATAATTCATGGTGATAGCGCACAGATTAGACGATTCAATATTAATCATATGAACAAGTTTTTAAATATTCTACTGAGAGAGAGAGAGAGAGAGAGAGAGAGAGAGAGAGAGAGAGCATGTGTCATTTGACGTATTCTTACCAGAACCTAATCTTCCTTATGAATCTTCTGACATCCCCGAGATTTCTGGAAAGTTGTCCGGCCTCCACTAGCGACATGTGCATACATACCTGGATATCTCTTGTTCGGGGACGTATTGTTCTATATTTGCCTTTACTGCTTTCCATCGCCGACTCCAACAACCCTCTTTCCATCGCCCACTCCAACAACCCTCTTTCCATCGCCCACTCCAACAACCCTCTCTCCATCGCCCACTCCAACAACCCTCTTTCCATCTCCCACTCCAACAACCCTCTTTCCATCTCCCACTCCAACAACCCTCTTTCCTTCGCCCACTCCAACAACCCTCTTTCCATCGCCCACTCCAACAACCCTCTTTCCATCGCCCACTCCAACAACCCTCTTTCCATCGCCCACTCCAACAACCCTCTTTCCATCGCCCACTCCAACAACCCTCTTTCCCTTGTCCACTCCAACAACCCTCTTTCCATCGCCCACTCCAACAACCCTCTTTCCATCGCCCACTCCAACAACCTTCTTTCCATTGCCCACTCCAGCAACCCTCTTTCCATCGCCCACTCCAACAACCCTCTTTCCCTTGTCCACTCCAACAACCCTCTTTCCATCGCCCACTCAAACAACCCTCTTTCCATCGCCCACACCAACAACCCTCTTTCCATCGCCCACTCCAACAACCTTCTTTCCATCGCCCACTCCAACAACCCTCTTTCCATCGCCCACTCCAACAACCCTCTTTCCATCGCCCACTCCAACAACCCTCTTTCCATCGCCCACTCCAAAAACCCTCTTTCCATCGCCCACTCCAACAACCCTCTTTCCATCGCCCACTCCAACAACCCTCTTTCCATCGCCACTCCAAAAACCCTCTTTCCATCGCCCACTCCAACAACCCTCTTTCCATCGCCCACTCCAACAACCCTCTTTCCATCGCCCACTCCAACAACCCTCTTTCCATCGCCCACTCCAACAACCCTCTTTCCATCGCCCACTCCAACAACCTCTTTCCATCGCCCACTCCAACAACCCTCTTTCCATCGCCCACTCCAACAACCATCATTTCATCGTGTCTCTTCACATCGCCGAAAAAACCTAACTTCCTCCATAATATTGTATTTAAATGGCAGCCTCCTTGATCCTTGATTTTGCTGAGCACGTTGTGCTTGATCTGTCGTGCTGTCCACTATACTCGCATGACTCTTCTATAGCCACTTCAATTCGCAAGACTCTATTCTCTTGGCTATAGTTTTATTTATTGTTAATGTTTCACATCCGTATATAGCCACTTGAAACACACATGTACGTTACATAGTTTTCGTGTTTGCACGGTTCCACAGTTTTTCAGCTGTTTTAACTTGGACATTGCTATTCTCCTGATCTAAACTGCACAATCGCCTGCATTATTTATGTTAGCTCCTAAATATTCAAATTTTGTCATTTCTTCTACAAAACTGTTATAAATATTAATTCTAGGTGTTGTTGTTACTTTGTCAGTTGTCATTACTGCTGTTTTTCATAATTAGAAAAAGGTTTTGTTGTTGAGACAGAGAGAGAGAGAGAGAGAGAGAGAGAGAGAGCAGTATTTCGACCAATTCCTTGTGTCAATATGATTACATTTCATATATTCATAACCACTACTGTACATACAGTACACACTGACGAAGCGGAGGTTGCAAGAGATATTAATATACGTGTTATGAAATGATAGAAATGGGAGTTACCAAAGCTGAGAAGAGAAAGTGCGTCATCCCTGGAAAGATCCGAAGTAACTACAATTAAAAACTTACGGGGAAGCCTGTATGTCCCTAGTTGGCTGACGGACTGGAAATTGCAACAGAAGTGGGCAACTATTCGGGTCAGAGGACCAGATTGAGCTTTTTTAATGTTAATTAGTTATTCTTCTAGGACCAAAAACGGCACATATGGCGGATGTCATTGATTTCCATGCCTCTCGTGTCATTCCAATTTGTTTTAGATTTTCATTGTTTCTAATACCGATGGTTAAACGTTCTCTTGTAATAATTCTAAGTAAAATTTCTTTTGATCTCAAAACAAGAATCAAAACAAGAATATGTAATTTAATTTAGTATGGGTCAGTAAGTTATTATTAAGTCATTTGCAGCGCAATGTTGTAATGTCTAAGCTCTGGAGAAAGCGCAAATAGTACTTTTAGATTAACCGGCGGGCCAGAACATGATGACTGTATGGGCCGGATTTGACCGGTGGCTCGTATTTTGTTTACCGCTGAGTTATAGGAATGCCCCAAGTGTGATGATTTTGGTTACTATTATAGAATCAAGAAGCAAATCTCATGTTTACTACCTACACTTACTATAGAATGTGATAACTTGTCGATGTCAGACATTCAAACCCATATCTTCATACACATTGGGAACATCGATATATTCACTCCCTCTAGGTTCCCATTATTTCACAGAAAATGTCACCTTCCATCTATTTATCAAACACTCGTACCTGCTCAAAGGTACGAGTGTTTGTCTCTGAATGTGTGTGTGTGTTGGCATGAACGATTTAAAAGTAACATGTAGAACAACTGAAAAAGCAAACAAACGCGTGAGTACTGTAAACACAAAACTAGATCTCCCAGGTAGAAATATTGATTAAATCGGACTGTAACAGTGTATTTGGTGACGTTGAAAGCTGTCAGTGTCAATTTGACACTGTGAGGCCACGAGAAATCTCATCCAAACAAAGCTAGAAAATGTGTTATTTTAGTCAAGTCTAATATATTATACATGCCACAACAATGCACGTATCGGAAATAATTCTGCAGTTGCCACTGAATTTATTCGTCTTGATTGCAGTCATGATCACTAACAAATACATATATACATATTTGTATGTATGTATCTATGTGTATACATATATATGTGTATGTATGTATGTATGTATGTATGATATTTGTATATATTGTCTGCATTGAAGCCATGCAGTCATATAGAATGTACGAAGACAAGCAAGTGGCCAACATTAATATCGTCACATGGCTGTAGGCTTTCATGTGATTACATGTCTGCATATTTATTAGTGTAGATAGTATGCAGGTCACCCTAAACAAATGTACAGAGGCCTGCGACAGCTTTGGCTTCACTATTAAGACAAAGAAGATAGAGGGCATGTATCTACCGGCACCAAATTATTCAAATTTCAATTCTTGTATACAAATAAAGAATTTCAAGTAGTTTATATTTTCACCTACCTGGTCAGCATTCTCTCACAAGGTGTAAACATTGATACGGAGGCAAACAAGAGAATAGCGAAAGCTATTGCCATATTTGAAAGGATGTGAAAAATGTTTGGGGGTAGACGAAAAACAATGACTACTACCAAACTCATAGATTACTATGTAGCAGTAATACCATCACTTAGATAGAACAGAGGTGTCTTCAAGTGATAATAGTTCCAAACTCCTTCACTTTCAACTATTCTTCTTTGTAGCCTTTACTAGTTGATCATAATCGCTATCCGCATGCAATATCAACCATACCTCCGAAACCGCTTCGGCATGTAAAATCAGTAAAGGCGGCAAATAAGATTGTGCCCATAGCTTCAGATGTATGGGCCCATGTCCTGCACATCATGTAAAGTATGGATGCAGACGAATGCGCAAAGGAACTCAACTAACATGGGTCACAGGACAGAAATGCGTCATTCAGCTAGGGTCGTAGAACCTGAAAGAGCACGTTGAGACAGTAAGGCACCTGGTCATCTACTGCAATCGACACACACTGTCTTTTCGACTCGTCGTGACACTGAGGCTATATGTGTAGGCTGACAAAATTGTGAGGCTGACGGCATTGCGCAGCCCTTCTTCATTTTAATCAAATTCTTAAGTCTGTATATCTCGGCAGCACTCTATTGCAAACTACGACAATTGACGAGAATGTTGCCCTGCGTATTGGTATAGTGCGACATTCGGGAGCCTTCGTGTCAACGTCAAGATCAGGCATGGTTTCAGTTTGACAACTACGTTTGACGTCTACCGCGTAGTGGTCCTACCAACACTTCTTTATGCTGCGTCATCATGCACTATCTATGCGAGAAACGCTCGACAGTTTATCTCTTTCCACCTTCGCTGCCTAAGAAACATCATAGGAGTACTTTGGCAGGATCGAGTACCAGACACGGGAATCTTTCAAAAGTCCCGCATTCAAAGCATCCATATCCTGCTGTCTAGGTTCCAAATCCGATGGACTGGCCAAATCATCCTTATGCAACACAAGCGCCTTCCAAAGAGATTATTCGATGGGGAGCTGTGCGATGGTAAACGTTCAAGCGGAGGGCAGAAAAAGCGCGTCAAGAATCACCTAAATCTTTCTCAAGTACAAAGGGAACTTAAAAAGACATAAATTAATCCGAAAGTTGAAATCTCGTGGGTATGAATGAAAGCTCAGAGAAACCACCCATAGGAAGTCAGAGCAGGATGTTCCCAATTTCTTAGGATAATGATAACACAAACACCTCACCCTAATCAGTCATCACTCAACTCATTACTATTGACTTTAGTATTTCGGTTTCCTAGTTAACAATGACATTGATGCAGTTTGTGGCTAGTCTACACGCCCCAGCAGCTCGAGAGCCATAAATCAGAACTAAGGACAACCATGAGTAAAATGTATGATTTAGGTCTTCTTCTTCGTTCTGTCCTCGTGTACCTGTCGGTGTTAAGGGGAGAGTGAGTGTACGGTGTTTTGCCCTTCTATTTTCCTCTTCCGCTGTTATATTTCCGAGTGTCTCTAATACACTATCTATCAATCTTTTTACGAGGGCGTCCAATAGGTCTCCTATTTTCGTATCTTTCGTTAAGGGTTGTTTGCTTTGCTCTTTGCTCTTTCTGTATGGTTATGTGGCCGAACCATTTAAATTGTTTCTGGATGTACTCTATTGATGACTTGATCCCTAATTGTTTCCTTAGTGCTTCATTCCTGATTTTGTCTCTCATGCTAACTCCAATCATATGTCTCACACATTTCATTTTAGTGGTGTTAATCTTATGAATTGTTCTAGAATCTAATGTCCAAGTTTGACACTGATAACACAATGTTGGTAAGAAAATGGTGTTGAATAGCGTTTTCATTGCTTCTAGTGTAATATCTTTGTTTCTTAGTAAACGTGTTAATTGACCAATGACCTGGCATGGCTTATTACATCTTGCTTTTATTTCTGCTTCTTGTTTGATTTCATATCTCAATGTGCTGCCCAAATATTTGAATTCATCTACTTGTTTTAGTTGTTTACTGTTTATTTGTATGTAATGATTTAGGTGAAGCTAAAAATGTGCACATCACTCCCGAACACCACATGCATCGACGGATTAGAATCAATAACCTTGAAAATATTTGAGCAGATCCAAGCAGATTGCAATACGGTAGCACTGTCAACTTGCAAAAACATGCATTAAGATAAACATCACACGCTTAGGGTCAGATACATCGCATACGTTAGATACCTTTGTTCACAAGTTCTCATCCCTTATATGATAGATACCTACATTTAAGGGAAAAAAAGTGACCAATGATATCGTTACAGGGTACAAAAAACACAATAAGAGATCCCCTGAACACATGATTTACAGAAGTGGGAAGCTTAGCCTAAGATAGGCAGAGTTTAGATCAGATGTTATGATCATTCATCAGGGAAGCTTAGCCTAAGATAGACAGAGTTTAGATCAGATGTTATGATCATTCATCAGGGAAGCTTAGCCTAAGATAGACAGAGTTTAGATCAGATGTTATGATCATTCATCAGGGAAGCTTAGCCTAAGATAGACAGAGTTTAGATCAGATGTTATGATCATTCATCAGGGAAGCTTAGCCTAAGATAGACAGAGTTTAGATCAGATGTTATGATCATTCATCAGGGAAGCTTAGCCTAAGATAGACAGAGTTTAGATCAGATGTTATGATCATTCATCAGGGAAGCTTAGCCTAAGATAGACAGAGTTTAGATCAGATGTTATGATCATTCATCAGGGAAGCTTAGCCTAAGATAGACAGAGTTTAGATCAGATGTTATGATCATTCATCAGGGAAGCTTAGCCTAAGATAGGCAGAGTTTAGATCAGATGTTATGATCATTCATCAGGGAAGCTTAGCCTAAGATAGACAGAGTTTAGATCAGATGTTATGATCATTCATCATCTACATCGCATTCATGATACGCTATTTGATTATAATACTGTTATAAGTGTACAAGAAAACACAACATAAAGAGACGTGTAGTGTGTACAAGGATAATTTGATACAATGGTTACGACACAGTTAATGCGATTATTGAAATTATAACTTGTAAAAAAGCTTAATAATTTGCTGTTGAGTTTTTGATGAAACCAATATCATGTCATTCTCAACATTTAACATGTTTCTTGGTTTGATTGTTCAAATAAGATAAATATACAAGTTGAACTGGAAACGCAAGTGTTGTGACTTAACGTTCTATAACTGTAATGCATTGATTCATCTTCAGGTAGCAAGTTCTGAACAGGATGTAGCAGCAATCAAAGCATATCGAAACTTCTGTCTATCTTGAGCCAGTCTTACTGCTTCTGCTACTGTCATGCTCAGGTGTCCATGCTGTCTTGCGTCAATCTTCCTCTTGTTCGTCACCCTGGCATCATCCCCTCTATTATGGCTTTCTCTAGATCGTCATGGCGTTTGAAATGGCCAAAATACTGTAGTTTTCTGGAAAGAGTCATGTTTTTAGCCATTTTTCTTTTACATTAATTTCTCTCAGGATGGTTTCATTGGTGATTGTTTTGGACCGTGGTATTCTGATTACATTTCTGTAACATTATGTTTCAAATGATGCTATTTTATTTTTCACTTTTCTGGTGATTTTCCAGGATTTACACCCATATATTGCTACTGAGAATGTGCAATCCCTTTAGAATGTTAGTTTTGTTGCTTTGCAACAGTTCAGCCATATGTTTTTCTTTTGTACAATCGTCTTCGTCGAGATAACTCTCATTCTGATTTATTCATAGCAATCCGCGTTACTGTTAATAAGAGAACCAAGGTATTCCGAACTGACGACACTTTCTAAATCGCTATTTTTTATACTGATTGAAAACATGCTAGTGGTTTTGTCGTTTGTCATAATCTTGGTCTTGTTTCCATTCAGAAATAGGTTTTATTTTTCCCAATGTTATTTAATGGAGTTTATGAAGTGTTTATGCATTTATTAAAGCACGAAATATTACTTCAAAGAAAAATCATCATCATCAGGTGCCATGCTGGATGGCGTACGCGGTCATGGCCTTCCACAGCTCTCTGTCCACAGTACAGTGTATCAATGTCGTTGTTGTTTCTCTGATTTTCTCTAAAGAAAAATTGCAGAAATAAAATAATGAAAATTACTTTAACTAAAGGTAATTGTTGCAGTCATCGAACCCACAGAAAACAATACGCGATCCCATAGAAAACCGTTTGCGACCCAACTTGCAGTCGTGAATCATTGGTTGAGAATCCGTGTGAAACGCGGTTGATAGTGTGTTTGCTGTCTATTACCGGGTTATAGCGTGCCAGCTTCGAAACTACAACCGGACACAAACCATCCGGGTCGTAATTTCTCGCCTAACACAACTGCTCCACCAGTCGACCTTGCTGTAAATGGGTACAAAACCGCGTGAGTTGGGGAAGGTAAACACACAAAGGACAGGAACTGGCCATCCCACCTAATAATTGCTGTGGCTTAGAACGTGAAGAGTTATTTTCATCCTGGATGGCAGGTTACTGCCATAGGATATTCCTTTATCTTTACAGTAGCAAAGATTCTAAATCAATGCTTTTACAGTTTAACACTTTCCCTCCCATGAATGCACATGCTTATTAAAAAAAAACAAAAATACTTTCAATACTGCATTTTACGAGTTCAGGTATTGAAGGGAGGGATTGAATAGCTGTCGCCACGTCATGTACAGGGTGGGTTTTTTTAATTTACCCTCCGACAGAAAAAAACCCAGTCCTTACCAGGGGATCGAGCTCTAGAACTCACTCGTGTGAGACTAGCGTTCTAACCTCTCGGCCATGCGCCACACGGCCATGCACATGCTAAGTAACAAAAAAGCATATGCCAGGATTAATAGTATATACTATTATCATTTTGGCCGAGACGTTTGCGCTTTGATCTCACACAAGCGAGGTCCAGGGTTCGATCTCCGGTAAGAACTTAGTTATTTTCAGTCGGAGTGCAAAATTAAAAATGTTAAAATCCCAACATGAAAACGATGTGGAGACATTAAGGGCATGCAGTCCTTATCACACAAGTAACTCAAGACCTCAATACAACTACCTAACGGGAAAAATGCAGTACGTACAGTTGACAATACTAGTTTTGGAATGGACTTAACAAGGGTATACAAGATATACCCCGTAAATCAAATCTATTCAATGTTACTCGCCATCTGTTGTGAATGTGAAATACATATTCATCAAATGAATTCATAGTCGATTCATAGATAATCATGTCTTATATGAACGCTCGTTCTAGTGTATTACATGCTATTTATACAGTGAATGTATGTCCTGGTTCATGTAACAAAGTAGATAGTAGTATTGTAAGAGATTAGAGAAAATATGGGGAACCGAGAAGGAAGGGGGAAATAGTGTCTAGTGGGCTACATAAATATAAGTATTTTAACGATATTGAATAACATGTAGTCAGCGATGCACATAGTGTGGGATAACAAAGTGTGGGATAACATTCCATGCACGATATTTTCAGACATGTGAGATACCATGCCATGAACGCACATTGCTCAACAACTAGAGTCTAACCGAGATCAGTCATTATCATTTTAATCTTTCTTCAATTTTAGCTTAGATGGTCATCGTCAACCACAACTATAAAACAACATCAACAATACTTATATATTATAGATTCGCTTTGAAGAAAAGTTTATACGTTGTGTTATTTTAAGCTTTATGGGATCCAAGGGGAAAAAAGACACAAATGGAGGCAACTGATTTTTAAAAAGGATAAACACTAATCTATTTTATAGTTCTTGTTCACATCTTCAATCAACAGAGATAAGAAACATAATATGGTAGGTTCACGTAGAATTTCAAATAATGAGGATGACACTGTGTAATATGTTCCGGGAGATAGAGGTGAGGGAATAGTTCTTAAGAGCTATAGAACACTGATTCTCACATTTGCATGCGAGTCTTGAACAGTTAATAAAGAGGATAGTGGAAAATTAGAGGCAAAAGATATGTGGTTATGTAGAAGAATACTGAAAGTATCATGTACAGCTAACA
The DNA here is from genome assembly GCA_034231615.1 of Meghimatium bilineatum. Lineage (NCBI taxonomy): Eukaryota > Metazoa > Mollusca > Gastropoda > Stylommatophora > Philomycidae > Meghimatium > Meghimatium bilineatum. Next base: position 44,246,470 of record CM067305.1, on the reverse strand, counting down.
AACTAAAGAGAACTTACTGAAAGTATCATGGGCAGCTAACAAACTAAAGAGAACTTACTGAAAGTATCATGGGCAGCTAAAAAACTAAAGAGAACTTACTGAAAGTATCATGGACAGCTAACAAACTAAAGAGAACTCACTGAAAGAGTCAAGTTCGAGATGTTAATTGCTTATTAATATCGGAAATAGACAATCTTTATTTTTGTGGACATTATTAGGCAGGGAGGTCTGGAGAACAAGCTACAATAGGCACGATAGAAGGCAGGACAGATTGAGGATGAAAACTTAATAATATAATAGATAATCAGACATAGTGACATGGAAACAATGTGATGAAAGATGGATAAAAGATACAGGAAATATATGTAGCAGATATCTGTGATCTCCTACGCCAGTTGCCAATGCAGCTGATAATGATGCCATTTGAAATGCATATGTACACGAGTCTGAGTTAGAATGTATCCATAATTAATGAACATTGAAATGATACAAACACATACGTGACATGTGGATGTATAGTGTGTTAGAGAAATATATAGGAATTTAGTCCATAGAAAAATCTCATTCATAAACTATTAGACCCACATCGATGAATATATGCCTTGCGTGTTATAAAACGTTACCAGTAAATGTGGGTACTATCATAAAAGTGGTAGGGAAAATACGTTTCTGTACTGTATATTAAATACAATCATCTTTATATATCAACTTAATCTTCAATTCAATTACACAACCAAGCTTCTGATAAATGTGTAGACGTGCATTGATACCTCCATTATTCTGTGTGTTTGCATTGCTATAGATGACACAAACTTTGGTCAGTTTGCAAAAATAATCATACGGTTTCCTTTAAACTTACATTAAATAAGAATTATAATGTAAATCCATTTCAACGCACAATTTAGTTGTTGAATTTAGTTATATTATATTCCTAACTATTACATATAACCAGAACTATTGGTACGAAGTTAACCACAAACGAAACGCTTCACAATTTGTGGTGGATATTCATTCATTTTTTTTGGGGGGGGGGATAATCGTAAGGGGAGGAGGTGGGGTTGATATATTTTAGCCATGAATCTTAGAACACAATGTCGTGACTATTCTGCAACGGGGTATTGGTTTGAAATCCCTCCACTGTCTTTCCTTATATAATACAACCTTGAGTATAGCATTGCTGAATTTATTATCAGAAAATAACTGTGAAATAACGCTCGGGTAATAGCTACAGTGTTTTAGATACTTAAAGAGACACGATGGCATCGAAACGTTGATTCTGACGGACAGAGTGTCAGGTAAGAGTAGAAGAGGAAGACCAAGAAGACGATAGACCAGCGACATCGACGAATGTATGAGCATGTTTCTGGCACATTCAGACTTGCTTATCCTGGACAGAGAGGCATTTAGAGTATCCACGACGAAGACAACGTTCTGGAAAAAATATGTCACTTGATAGATTATTTGTTACAGTTCATGTGAAATGTTCAATTAAATTGTACACATTCACACAATTTAATAATTTATTATACAAACCTATTGTTTGTTTGTTTGTTTATTTGTTTGTATGAGAACCACATGGATTACGAGCGATTAGCTCTTACTTCCTATGTGGAGGGGGTGCAAGGGGGGGTGATTTTTCTGAGCTATCTTTCATACCCAGGATACTTCAGCTTTAGGCTTAGTGTAATGCCTATTGAAAGAGCCTTCTACTCAGAGGGGGTCTATAATTATATAGATGACCATGCTGTAAAGCTTGCATGAGAGAGTCTCAATATAACGGCATGCCATCTACTAAGGTTTTCTGTTGCATGGGTGATTTATCTAGTGGGCCATTGGTGCGACCCACAAACGCATCTGAATGCGTATGCAAACCTCTTAACTGTGTTTATTGAAGATGGTTTTATTTTAATGTGCAATATGTAAATGAATTATTTTATTTTTTAGTAAGGTAGAAAAATGGTCATGTTAGCATCAATATAAAAATTAGCATGTCACGTTTTCATGACATCACTTCCATGTGTATAATTTAATCGAATCAGGTCGAATAATTATCGAGTTATTATTTTGATTCCGTAAGCAAAAATTTCTTAACGTAATATAGTAAACAACAATTGAATTATGTCTATACAAACAAATGCGTTAACAAATAATAACATAACTGCTCAAATATGTATATATAAACATCCGCGTCATTGTCAATTAATAATGTTATTACAGAAATATGTCTGTACATGTTTCTTCTTTGTCAAATAATAATTGTTGTTGCTGTTGTTTTAATCTTCAGGAATTAGGAGCGATTATCTATTTCTTTCTATTTGCGATGAGCGTGGTTTCTCTAGAGCTGTATTTCATAAACAGTAGACTCCAGCTCTCAGCGTTGTGCAATAATAGGAGACAAAATATATCTTACTCAGACGGCTGTAAAGTTCTATCTGATTTTTTTACTTTTATCTATATAATTTCTCAGCTTCGGCTCTTCCAAGCAACCGTTAGAGATGCCCATACGAACCGATCCATTGGACATGGACACTGATATGGTTGGTCATTTGGTTATGCATTTCCCGTCAACCGATGTTAGTTTCAATATGGACCAACGTAGAAAAAATTGAACTCATTTGAAAATAAATGACATAGATGACTTAAATTTTATTTGGGAAAAATTTCAAGTCAAATATACAAGTAAGAGAAGACACAAAACAGCAATATCTTTCTACAGCAATAAGAAACAAACGGTGGACTTATATCGGACATGTACTTAGAAAGAATGCAAGTAGACTGCCAATGCAAGCATTAAAATTAGTACCAGATGGCAAAAGAAAACGAGGAAGATCAAGAGAGACTCTTTGCATAACAACCATCAAAGAGGGTATGGCTATGGGTCTACATAACAAACAAGAATTACATACAGTAACATTACATCGCTTGAACATCACATCGATCTGGTGTCTACTCAATGCATCGTCTTCAGCGCTGAAGGAACAGAAAGATAGAAATGGAGGGCTCTTAACTGGAGAGCTCTAGTTTCTGCCCAATGCACCGTATTCAGCGCTGAAGGAACATAGATAAAACTGGAGGGCTCTTAACCGGAGAGCTCGAGTTTCTGTCCAATGCACCGTGTTTGGCGCTGAAGGAACATAGACTCCAGCTCTCCAGACTAGACTCCAGATATATATATAATATTATTCTATAATTATAAAGAGTTAACATGTTTTCCTGATTCCCAGACAAGTCTTGCCTCTCGCCTAGAATTGTCGCGACCTGCACATACTTGTTTTTCTCCACACCCCAGGTGGTACCAGTTCATAGCTTTGGCACCACGTACATGGTAGCAGCTAGGACAACGCTCATGGCTAGTGCTCATCATCTTTCCCTAGCGTGTTTTACAATTCTGGATTCTCTCATTATTGCACAACAAAGGGAAATGTAATTGTACAAATGAAATGCTGTTGAGTTTCCACAATAAGAAAGCCTCATTATATTGACATATCATCTAAAGACAGTTTACTGTTACATTTCAGTTGGTCTGAAAAGCTAATAGTGAGTCTATTAGTCCTTTAGCATGCGAGTCAAATATTATCAACACTCGCTTATAAATGAGTATTTTCATAATCCAATGTACACGAGAAGATGTATGTAATAGAGTTACATGGTGCTCTTCAGTTTAAAAAAACGCACAGCATGTTGTGACAAGACCAGAAACTAGGTAGCTTTAAAGCAGAGAGTAGCTGAAATGTCACAGGTGGATAAACAAAACCATCTACAAGAGATCATTCAATGCCCGAACTCTATAAAATGGCATTTGCAGAGAGAATATGGCTTAATAGTCATCGACAAATTCGTAGTCACGGAGACAACACGACTTTCATTAAGTGGATGTAAGAAATGATTATCATCGTCATGTGATTGGCAAACAGCAGTACTTAATAGTGGATATGAAATTGTATTGCACACTGAATACAAAACTGCTGGAGCTTCTTAATATGCGTCCGTTCTCAAATCCCTGCATATTAGCAGGCTGTAGTCCAGAGAGCAAAATGCGTTGTGGCATGTATTATCGTTTCGCTGTGATATCTGACTTTTTCGGTCTGGTACATACAACTGCAGCATGACTTCTGAGTAAGTTCATTGTCCTATAAGTATGCATGATCTATTACCTCTTGCAGACGGTCATTCAGGATAACAGTAACAAGTGGTACAGTACCAGCAGACGTCACCACATAGTGGAGTTTATTCCCATGTCTACATTTGTAATGTCATGTTACTTTTTTAATATTTTAAATATTAATTTATTTTAGGTTTAGTCTGATGTGGTTTATGTTTAGGGTTAGGGTAGTTGTGTTTTCCTTAATTAACCCTAACCCCAACCCTACATAAATAAATAAATATTTCAATTATTCAATAATGAACACGAAGTTTACACACATAGATAAGGGAAATAATTAAACATCTGGTAGCTTCTACTTGTAATGTACTAGCAGGTTAAGTAGTGTCTCATATAAATAAATCTTCCATACGATCAAACCATATCTACAGCACATTTGTGTCTCAGTCTTTGTCTTTGTTATCATTTAAAAAAATTAAATCTGTGCCAAACAACTCCCCCTCTATATGTAGAAATGCTTTCTAAGCAAACGGTCGTCTTTTAGAGCTTCTCAATTTATAAGGTAAATAGAGCAATTATTCATTGATGATCAACAAATAACATTGTATGAACGGTTCCTCTTCAGTAAGTTTAACACAGAAAACTTGCTTGAGAATGCAACATGTTGACATTCTGAGGATGTAACTCAACGATTGTGATCGCTTCGTGGTTACGGAGGAAGAAGGGGTTGGATACCATAAATAAAATTCCAATGACTATTTGAAGACGACCCTCAAAAGCAGCAACATTGACCCAAACTCTTGGAGAATAACAGCTCTTGACTGCCAGTCTGTCATGACCAGATAACTCTACGCATTCATAACATTTGAAAAGAGTAGAACACTGCCTGAAAATTCAAAAGAGATTATAACGAAAGAAGAAGTTCAATAGACACCCTTCCCTCATCTCAAGAACATTTTTCATTTATGTTAGCTCTGCACCATGTTTTCCAAACATGGACTAGACTACTCGGTTATGTGTAGACTCACAAACATGGACTAGACTACTCGGTTATGTGTAGACTCACAAACATGGACTAGACTACTCGGTTATGTGTAGACTCACAAACATGGACTAGACTACTCGGTTATGTGTAGACTCACAAACATGGACTAGACTACTCGGTTATGTGTAGACTCACAAACAGCAACGCTAATTGCCAATGTCCCATGCTAGACTTCGCTTGTGATGGTGGTGTATCATCATATCTTACCGTATTCAGATTTTCTATAAATATGCAATCATCAAAAGGTCATATTAAAATTACTACAAAGAATCACATATTCAAACAATATTCACACGCCACACAGGTCAATGTCTGGCAGAGAGAGAGAGAGAGAGAGAGAGATAAGGAGAAAGAAAAGAGAAAGAGAGATATAGTACTGGAGACAGCACAGGACGTAACTAGATCAATCATGTCATGTAATTTTGTAAAATCAAATAGATTTTGTAGTTTTTTGTGTGTTTTTTTTGTGTGATCTGAATTTAGTGCTTTTTGTTTCACTATAAAAATGAAACACAATGTTCAAAATTAAATAACGTTGACATCAAAGACAGAATTGAAAGGAAAAAGTCAGGAAGTTCAAGTAACATTAATTCATCTCTAAATTGCTAATTGTGTTTTATGTGAAATTTTACTTTCCAAATAAATGTATTTCAGAACAATCCCTAGAGTCGAAGATCAGAATAGAACAGATAATTCAATTTCTTATTATTCTATTTTCTTTGATGGCGTTTCAGACAATCATTCTGCAGACATGATAAAGAAAATCCCTGGGCATATTTTTTTCTATGAGATACCTTAGATCAGAAGATCACTTACTCTCCTACATTCAATGTCTGGTTCCATTGGATCTTCAATAAGGATAACTGACTTGTGTTGCCGGACTAAACGTGGAGCAAATAATAGTTATATCGTGACTTGTCATACATGACGTAAGATACGACTAAATCGGTTTTGGTGGTGGTCTTGGTTTGTTTCATCCTGCGTGATAAAGTGACCCAAAAGTAATGCTGAAGTCAGATGTGTCGTAACGTAAAAACTTTAACATCGATTGCATTTCTGCAAACTATGATACAACGCATTATGATTGAATTCCAGATTACATCCTGCCAGTCAGAGGGAGTTTGTTAACGACCTCCGATAAAAAAGGACAACATATATTATGTTTGTCCTAGCTAGTACACTCTCACGGGTTTCGTGTTGTCCATCTTATTTTTATATTTCTATTCATTTTACCACTGTCTAACGCCGCACCTCAACTTTCAATATTTGCTATAAGTATGGTCAACATACAGCTGAAACTACCACAGAGTATATTCTGGTAGTCCGGAGAACGGAATGTTGTATGTCATTTTTGACAACTTGCCTGAAATATATGCGCCTTTGAACGAACATATAAGATTTCCGCATGGTTCATGGGTCACATTATCCCTCTATGGAATGGGACAATCAATTCCATCTCCAAAAATACTCCTTAGTCGCCTCTTATGGCATGCATGCCTGATACAATTAATACCAGCTCACTAAAGTATCCCTAAAAATTTAAAAAAAACAAACACACTTTAGTATAACCGGTAGATAACCTCTCTCAGTCGCAGGTACGTTAAAGTTTCAGAGAAGCACAATTTCTGCTAAAACATTATATGGAACTTCAGTAGAGAGAACTAAACCAACACTTTAGCTCTCAGCAAGATATCACGAATAGATGAGCAGATACGAGAACATTAGGATATTTCAATTAAGAGCGGTATTCTTCCATCTTGAAGTCCACTTGCATTGAATCGAGGTCTGCAACTCTTCCGCCTGCATCTGTGATGCAACACACAGAAATAAGAACTTATATTACATGAGTATCCTAGCTTCATTTCTCGCAGAGTCACAGTCTGGCCTACGTGAACCTCTCCACAAACCAAATTGTGGTAAACCCAAATCGATCTAATACGAATCACTCCATAACATCACCAATCTCCGGACTGGTTGTACAGTGATTGAGTGCAGAAGAAGAAGAACCTACATGACATGTAATAGTGGTGCTATTCTTTGCTTCACATTCGGGTTACGACAACAAACGGACTAAGAATAATTTTATTTATATAGCCAAACAGAATAACAGTCTCCGTGACACCTTCAATCCAAATAATTACATATCATTGCCACTATGTTTCTATTTTCTTTTTTTTTAATGTTGTCTTATGTTGTCTCCATTTTACCTTTCAAATAAGTCTCGGTGTGAATGTGATCCACTTCGTCATGTCTCGGTGTGAATGTGATCCACTTCGTCATGTCTCGGTGTGAATGTGATCCACTTCGTCATGTCTCGGTGTGAATGTGATCCACTTCATCATATATTCACATGTAGACCATCTTCATTTTATCCTCCAGAAACGTTTTAATGATGATTGTCAATATACCCATTATTCTTGATTCTTGATTAGAAACTGGCCTCACAGAACGTGGGGAATTCCCATAAATGCTCCATCATCTTTTTCAACAGCCATTCAACTCGATGGTGTTTCGAGTCCAATGCCGCCGAAACAGACGTCGTAATCAGGGCACAACTCTGGGCCTTGCGACAGGTTTCTTTGCTGTTCCGCCCACCCACGCCATGCCCGTAACAAGTTCAAACACAATGTCGGCCTATGGGAACAACATGGTAACTGTTATCGAAGGTTACGACTACGGGATTGTATAGATGACGTGCCATGAATCTTCTATAAGAAGTTAACCTCAATATAAACGCATGTCATCTACTAAGGTTTTCTGTTGCATGGTTGGTTTGTCTAGTGAGCCATTGGTGAGACCCAAAGACGCAACCACATGCGCATATACAAATTATTATCATAGTTCAGTTATAGCTTTGTGCTTTATACATTTATACTTTTGTTGGTACCATATTTTGTTCATGTAGTAGCCATGAACTCGGCATTAATTCACTAGTGATTATGTGTGTAATATTTTAGTTCAGTTGGTTCTCACAGCTTATTAAGCAGTCTAGAAGCGCATATTCATGGGTTATGGAAAGGGGGGGGGGGGGGGTACTTAACCGTGTAATACCTTGGCTGACCGAGAACGAATACTGAACATCTCTGCTATACTGGCGCGTAGTATCCTACCTACTACTGTAGTCGGATGTGTCAGTCCATTTACGAAAAAAACTGCATAACATCGCACTTAACCTCACTTGACTACATCCTGCTACTTGAAATAAAGTCGGACCAACCTGCTACAATAGAGATCTAGATCTAGTGGGAAATAATCCTGATATGTGTAAACGTCAGAAGGTAAAATTGCAGCAATGATATCTGACACTGATTACATATCATTAACAGCAGATACGTGGACAGCTGAACACACCGCTCAGTCATTTATGGGCATAACTGTCTATTGGTTAACAGACTCATTCGTTCACCGCAGTGTAGTCTTCCATTGTATTACATGTGATGAACATCATACGGCCACAAACTTGCTTGCACATTTTGAAATGATGCTGGATGAGTGGTCACTTGCATGTGAGAAGTGCCATGTTGTTGTGAGAGACAATACATTTAACATTGCCAAATGCTTTCGTGATGGCAGCTATTCAAGTGTTGGATGTTTTGCACACACACTGCAGCTCTGTGTGCGTGATGGTCTTTTGAGTCTAAATTATGTTGCTGACATCATCGGTACTGGACGAAAATTGGTAGGATATTTCAAACACTCTTTTTCAGCAACCAGTCGTTTGCATGAACTTCAAAAGGAATTAAACCTACCACAACATCAGCTTATCCAGGACGTGACAACACGATGGAACTCAACGTTTTATATGCTACGACGTCTGTTAGAACAACAGAGCAGCATCAGTCTATTAGTTTGTTCCTTTCGTGCCGCAAGCGATACATAGGGCAAAGGTTTTGGTTCTCCATATGATGCGGTCCGCTGCCTACAGCTTTAGTTCCTGGATTGTCTTACAACCTATTAATTCCCCTTCTTTAAGAATGGCGTTTTAAGGGTTGTTTTATGTCTTCCTCTTTTTCTTTTACCCTCAGGTGACCACATACGGGCTTGTTGGTTTATTCTGTTTACATCTAGTCATAAAACGTGACCAAGGTATTTCCATCTTCGTTTTCTTATGATGTTTGAAACATACTGTTGGTAAAACATAATCAGTCTTACTGTGTTGAAATTGATTCGGTAACTGGGCTAACGGCACAGCAGTTGGCAGTAACGGAGAATGTGGTAGGTACTTTAGCTCCATTTGAAGAACTCACACGTGACTAAGTGCAGCTCACGCACCAATTTCTCATTAGTGAAAACACTCATGGCTCTCCTCCAGAAAGAAGGTAGTGATGCTGGGATCAAAACTATGACAGCAGCCCTGTTTGAAGCTGTTAGCAGAAGATTTGTGGACATTGAGTTTAACAGTATTTACACCTGCGCCACACTACTGGATCCAAGATTCAAGCTGTACTTCTTCTCCGAACGTAGCAGAAATGATGCACGAGCCCATCTGATGTTAACAGCTAACTCCATTATTCATTCAGCAAATACAGTCAGGGCACATGATCCATCAGCTACTAGTAGTAGTACTAGTGTTTTGACTTTTATAAGCACTACCACACAGTAAGAGACCAGCCTATGGAGCTATATTGACACAATTGTCGAGGATAATCCCACGACAGATCGTTGTGCAAGTGCCGAGGGTAACAGCATTAACACTGAGGTGACACAGTACCTGTCAGAGCCACTTCACACTCGACAGTCAGATCCAGTTTCATGGTGGCATGCCAATAAGCAAAGATTTCCAAGTATGGATAGACTGGCGCAAGCAGTTCTTGCACCACCACCTACAAGTGTGCCATCGGAAGAGTACTACAGGAGACATCACTAACCACCGTAGTAGCCTTGTACCACAATACTTCACAGCCATAATGAAGACTGACTGACTGAAATAGTGAAAGTACTGAATGAATGTATTTCAATAAATTCAATCTGTTCAATGTACTGTTGTTGTGAGTTGTAACTGAGCTGCCAAATTGCCAACTGAAAACAATGTGAAAACTTAAAAACTGAAAACTAAAATTAAAATTACTAAATTAGCAGTATGGGCTTATGTATTATGTTTCATCTTGAACTTATGGAACTTAATATTACTTATTCTAATGTAAATATAATTATTTTACATTTAAATGATTTAATATGAGTATATGTCATCATTGTCACGTCTATCGTAATAAACTGCAGTAATGAACAGTCGAGTGACTTCACTCACCTAAGTCAAGTGATGTAGTACATTATTCAACTTTTATTTTTTTTATTTGTAAACCCAGCTCCAGCTTCGGCTCCGGCCGGATTTCACGTCACAAATCCGGCCACATCCGGCTCCGGCCCTAATATATATATATATAGATATATGATACATTATACGATATATGATATATATGATATATATATATATATCGGTGTCACTATTTCTTCCTATTCAACTTTCTGTTACCTTTCGATTTACTCTGGGAATCTCGGACAATAAAGAAATAGGAAAGTGGTAAAGCAGGAGCAGCAGAGATGTGTGGTTCTATAAAAGAAAACTGCGAATACCATGGACTGTCAAGAAAATAAAGTTAAGGTTTTGAAAGAGTCAAATACAAGACGGAACTTAATCAATAATATAAAGGGGGAAATATCTTTATTGTTGAGCACGTTGCGAGACAAAGATTTTTGAAGAATATATCACAATATGAAAGGTTGAAGGCAACAAACACAGAGGGCAACAAAGTGAGAAAACATTAAACAGTTTAACAGGCAGGGAAACAACTACGATCCTGATACATACTACTGGTGATATAGAGATGTGGAAAGTCATGATTGCCTACGCCAGCCGGCATGACACATGATGATTAATTTTTACTTTAGAATATGCACGATTATTATTATTTGTTATAATATTCTAACGCTGCTGTTACGATTATTGCAAAAACCAATTTTTGCAAAGTAGTATAACGCTATCATAACATTACACTCATTACGATACACATAAAATGTTTTCCATCTCACAGTAGAGTCATGGTTAAGGTTGGGTTAAACCCCCCCCCCCCCCAAAATAAATTGATTGCATATGCTGGAAGCAGTGCTTTCAATTGATACATAATGAGCTAAGGATTCAGGAAAATTAACGTTTAGGGGTAAAATGAGCATAATTTTTGCAATTTTGCCTGAATTTTAATCTATTTTAAAGCCACATATTTTCTTTTATATCCTTTTCATGTTTTATTCGTCCATGATACATCTTTTTTTTAAAAAAACATACCTTCCTTTAACTCTATTCGGTAATCATTTTGACGTTTAATATAGCCACACTATTTAATGATGGAAACGTAACATTATTTCAGCATCAAAACTCTTTAATATTACTAGCTTGTATAAATTATGTAATCTGTTATTACTTGTTTACTATGCGCAGTTGCGGAAGTGCAGAGGCGTCTTGGTCGCTGTGTTCATATTTGGTTTTATGAGGAACTTGAAACTTGTTTCACTATCAATAACTTTTCTTGGTGGAGGTGTTCATATTTTATATTAATGTGGGACTGGAAAGGTGTTTAACCTATCAACAACAAGTCTTGGCGTTCATATTTGGTGATATGTGAACTGGAAAAGTGTTTAATTAAACTATCAACATGTCTTGATCGAGGTGTTAATATTTTTTAAAATTAATGTGGAACTGGAAAGGTATTTAAACTATCAACACTGTGTTTTGATGGAGGTGTTCATATGTTGTTTTATGTGGAACTGGAAACGTGTTTACATTATCAACAAGTCTTGGTTGAGATTTTTACATTTCTATTAACGTGGAACAGGAAATGTGTTTAAACTATTGACAACTTCGTCTCAAAATTAATGTAATGGGTATTCATCATCATCATCATCATCATCATCAGATTCATAACTCTTCTGGGGCGTAGTGGTGTCACTCTGGAAACATCTATAAAAAGATTTCGCTGTGCGTCTCTGTTATCAGTTCTTTGTTTGATTGTGTGGAATTTATGAGTATTACATATTGGGAAATAGTAAATGCTGACTTGGTGTATAACACATCATCCCTAGATATGTTATTGGTGAATACAAAGTGATATCCTCATATCAAATGACGTTATGTTGTTTCTAAAATTGATATACATAGTTTATTGTGTCTAGTGTGTTATAAGAATACTCCTAACTCAAGCAACAATCAATACACGGTGACTGTGTGAAACGTAACGTCAATTAGACTTACGTAAAACACAGGTTTATATTTTGTTTCAATGGGACACGACATAATATAGCTAAAACTAGTAGGTAATGATGGACAATTATGAGCACACAAGAAATCATTAAAATTACAATACACAAATCACATTCAACGTTTCATCCAAAAGGTCTTTATCAAGACACAAACTAAACATCAAAAGACGACGAATGGAAAAATTATCAAAACGTCCAACGGAAATATGAAAATGATATGCCGGAAGGTCCTAACTCAAGCAGCACGTTTCGCAGATAGTACGTAAATGTGGGACACAGCAACGACAATGACATTACAGCTAAGGGGAAAATGTACAGAGCAATGGTACATTCAATATGCTGGTAAAACATATACTGTGTATAGAGGACATGGGAAGAAGCGCAATCACTTTCACACAACATGTATTAGAAAGGTTATGATTTTTGGATGGTAAAACAGGATACCAGTGCCCTTGATAGATTTGGTATCCTTAGCATTGACACTATTCTGATGCAAACGTTGTTTCTTTGGGCAGGCCATGGGGTACGTATACAAGATCATCGCCTGTCAAAGATACTTCTCTATGGTGAACTGGAGAAGAACACGCGTTTAAATTAGACAACGATACATGGGAAGAACTTGCACACAACAGAGCTCAATGGCACTTTAAAGTAAAGAAACATATGTTCTTGTGGAAAGATGATAAATGTAGCAAATCAATATCGGAGAGTACATAGAAAGTCACGGAAAGATCAGAAACTATCTGCAACAGTCATCCATTGTCCGAACTGTTCAAGGGCATTTTGCGGCCAGAATAGGGAGTATTATCCAGTAACGAACACATAGTCAAGAAAGTAAATCTAACTGAATTTAAAAAAGTAAATGTAACAAATGGTTGTCATCTTTTGTGATGGACGAACAACAAACAAGACAAAATAAAAGAATACTGCTGTACAAATGTGACAACATATTTCATTGTGTTGATATTCCTATTTGTTTATAATCCGTATATAATCATATTAATAAATTGGCACAGACCAGGAATACAGCGTATGTTAGATCACCATCTACCTAATATACTCATCTAAGGTGATGTCCCATGCGTTTTAGACTTGTTCAAAATAATACCTACAGCGGCTCGTAAAATACCCCAATGAAAATGTCTGGCATATGTCCTATGCCATGATGCCTTAATGAATAATACTGCTCAATCCAGAGTTACATGGCGTTCTGTAATGACAAATAGAGTAGCAATGTTTGAAAGAAAGGAGAAATGCGCAGCTCAACAGCGGAAACTTACTAAAATTACACAGGCAGCTCAAACATCACCTACATTGAATAATGACATTACTAACTTGTCCAGTGACATTTACATCCAGCAAGTACATATAATTCATTAACGAATCAAAAGACAAACACATAATAATTGAGATAAACATCATTGCGAAACTCAAAAATTCTTTTCTACAATCCAAACATGACAATACTAATGCATATCAAAAGGAATGGTCTCAACCTACACTTTGTCATTGGCGAAGAATTACTAGAGAATGCAAACAACTTTGAATATCTCGAGTCAACAATTAATATCACTGCATATTGTTCCATAAAGGTCAGAAAGAGATTAGCAATGGAGTTATAAAAAACATAGCAGATAAAATATATATATATATATATATATATATATATATATATATATATATATATATATATATATATATATATATATATATATATATATATATTGAAATGGAAAATATAAAAAAGAAAATTACAATTCTTAATTAGGAAACAATATTTTCCCAGTGGTAATATATGGTTGTTTTACGTGGGCAATGCTGTCTGCAATGAAAAATAAAATATCAACTTTAGAAATGAAATGCTCATATAACGGTCCACAAATAATTATTAATAGAAAACGATTTACCACAGACGTAAAAAATGAACATAGAACACATGTTTTTTTAAATGCTTTAAA
>CM067305.1:44194077-44232011 GCA_034231615.1 Meghimatium bilineatum | reverse complement strand
ATAATGTTACCTTGCCACTCATGTCGTAGAAGGTGATTAAATCTGTTTTGCGGTGGACTCGGCTGTCCCATCTCATAGACGGTCAAGTGACAAAAATGCATGCTGATGTCGGATGTTTCAGAACGATAGGCGTTGATAGCGCATATTATCTGTGAACCATTGCACAACACACTCCGTTCGTTCTACATCCTGCTAAGATGCAGGTGTCTGAGAACGAATACAGAAGAAGAACAACGTGATATAAATTCGGTAAAGATATACAACTTTAAAAAAATTCCTACTCTTGGCCCAATTCTCTATAGAATGTATTTATTTCTAATATTTTATTCCAGATTCAAATTTACGATACTACCAATGTCATCATATGTGCTCCCGCGAAAACTTAAACCAATATCCTCAGCGATAGTTGCTTCCCATGTTAAAGTAACTTACTAGAATATACTGCAGCCCGGAAAAATTGACAATGATCTATCTCAGACGCCCTTTCTTTCTCCACATATTGTATCTATCGGATTGGCTTATCTATCGGACTGGCTTATTTACTTGGCCAGCTTTATCAATGTCTATGAAATATATTAGCCACAAGACCTAGTCAAATAGAAGGAGACGTTTACTTGCTGGCTATCAATAACTTGGTTTACATTTCAATCAATACAATCCTAGTAAACATTTCTTCATAGTCCGAGTTCACGAGTGAGTAGCAACCATAGTGTTGTATGGTTATTCAGTCCGAGTTCACGAGTGAGTAGCAACCATAGTGTTGTATGGTTATTCACGTACATACTTTTCTTATCTCTTCAAGAAAAGTGAAACTCGATTTTTTTAAATCGACACAAGGCAGTGTTGATTTTATCACAACATGACTCTTTTATAATGAGGACAAACAGGAAAGGCATGAACATACGAGAAGAGAGAACACAATGGGCATGACCGAGTCTGGGAATCACAAGAAGTGAAAACATGTCCAAGGACAGCAAAAATTAAAAATCTCTGTTCCTGACACATGCCCCCGATTATATGTAAACGTGTCGAGGTCCCAAGGGCTTTATTGATCTATACAGCACAGAGCTATAACACATATGTCCTTTAACTGTCTTGACTGGAATCTTTTCAGAATCCAACTTGATCTTTCATTATATATCTATACACATTTGCATATGTATGTAAGTGGTGGACTGTGACAGTTGGTCGTAGTAGGCACGTATGCTTCGGAGATGAGGCGATTGGGAGGGCTTGTTTATGAGACAAACAAGGCAGCTTCTACTACATAGACTGCGAGTTGAACAGTGTCATTTCAAATTATTAGGCAACTCTGGAGGAGGATTTATATTCACAGTGAGTCGCAGGGCTTTACTAGTACGTAATACACTATCTCAACAATGACAAGGGTACGATGAAATGATACAATGAGATATTTCCTAAATTTGATATTCACGTCAATCGCAGGACGTTACAGAAAGTAATACACTACCCAACATTGACAAGGCTTTCTCCACAATCTGATTGTATGAAATGATACGACGTATGAAAATCAACAGCTATTGCTCTTCAGTGGATACCATCACACTGTGGAATCATGGGAAATGAGAAAGCGGATGCTCTGTCAAAGGCAGGAAGTGAAATGGAGCAACACAGACACCCACTGTCCTACAGAGAAGCAAAAACAATAATCCGCAACACATACACAGCAAACTGGAAGAAAGAAATGGAAGGGGAATACGAACATGATGCAATACATCTCCTCCAGAGATATCAACAGACCACAATATTTCGCCTTAGAACAGGCCACTGCAGACTGTTGGGTCACCTTTGTCGATTAAGGATCTCATACACAGATGAATGTCCATGTGGATCCGGAACCCAGACTCCAGAACACATACTTCAGGACTGCCCAGCATACAAAGAGCAGAGACAGCAGACCTGGCTAGAGGATACAGACTTGAGGCAAAAGCTATGGGGCAGCCGCTCTGACCTGGTGAAGACAGTGGACTTCGTCTTGACGACAGGTCTGACGGTATAGCATGACCACATGCTGAACGCAGAAGAAGAAGAAGATACGACGTGATAGTGTTCTTAAAATCCGAGATATATACTTTAACAGGGTCTTTAACTGAAAGTAAATATTTTTGCACTAAGATATGTTGACATCATCCAGGCGAACGCGAAAGTATTAGATCAACTGACGCAGGAACGCACCAGGACGGAATGCTCTAATATAATCAACTTCGACTCCTGGCCGCGGTTTAAAAGTGTGTGCATTACTATAAGAGGCAGCTTTTAAATAAAACAATATGTCAGTTTAGAAATTCATTTGAGAATGATTCTTGAACTGTCTACGCTCTGTCTTCTCACATCGGAAGTTATGGTTGACTAAAGGCATAATTTCTTTTATTGTTGATGGAAATAAACTCAGACATAACCAAATTGCATTCACATCCGCTGTATAGAGCAATCCGAACATTAGAAGTAAAGTGAGTATTTTCAAATATCACTTGACATTTTTTCATTAAATATGTTAGATATAGTACTAACATTTTATACCACGCTTTAAACATCGGTGGATTCAAAATCCCGGAACTACGCTACGCAGACGACACAGTGCTTCTATCAAATGATATAAATTGATTGGAACAAATAATCAAGAACACAGAGAAATATAGTGAATTACAAAACTTGTATTTAAGCACGCAAAAGACTACAATTATGTCAACAGATATAACAACACAGCAAACAAAAATCAGAATAGACAATACTGAGATAGAATGTGTAGATAAATGTGAATACTTAGGAGCAAACATTAACAGTGCAGGAGACTGCATGGCAGAAATAAGGAAGAGATTAGCAATGTCATATTGTAAAATAACACGGTTGAAAAACATATGGAAAAACAACAAAATATAAACGAAATTGCTAATGTTATGAACATTTATTTTTCCGGTTGCAACATACGGCTGTGAAACATGGACTCTAGGTAAAAAAGCGATAAAGAAGATCACGGCATTCGAGCTGAAATGCTACAGAAAGATACTTAGAATATCATGGAAGGAAAAAATCTGAAACTCAGATAGTATAAATACATTGAAGATTCCAGAGTGTTGGTTACTAAACACAATAACAAAAAGAAAACTACAACTCTTTGGTCATATAAAGATACACAACTGTTTAGAAAGACAAATAATGGAGGGAAGAATACCTTGGAAGAGGAGAAAAGGCACACCAAGAAGACGATGGACAGACGACATTAAAGAAAACATGAATACATCGCTAGAAAATGCAAGCCGCATACACAAGACAGAGAGGGGTTCAGAGATTTCATTGGGAAGACAGCGTTATGGAAAGCATATGTCACATGACAATACTAACATTTTATAAACATAGATACGTCTGTTCACGATGTACAAAAACAACAAAACTATGTCGATTATTGTTATCTTATTGTGTATTTCGATATTAGTGAATTATTGTTTTGAGAATAAATGGATGAAAGTACAGTTGTTTAAATGTGTCTTTCGTTGTAGCATGTCAACTCTCTCAGAATCACGTGCGTCCATAAATAGTTCATGTTATGGAAAGAGTATGTCACAGAGAATAATAATAATATTAAAATTAATGAAAATAATAATAATAATATAAAGCTATTTTATTTCTTTAGTTTATACATTTGAAACGACACGGGTAAAATGGAAGCGTCAACAATATCTGGCTGATTGTTGGAAGTAATGCTCGAAATGTATTGTCACAAATACAATTTTACCAATTAGCTTGATGTGTCAACACGTTTTGTTTATCTATAACGATGTAACAAAATCGTCGATAATCAATAAACATTTTCTAATGCCATGTTTATTATAAATAGCTTTTGATCCACATTTATCTGTTTTATTATCTTCTTTGACAAGAAACTCAACATCTTATTACATAATTTCCATATTATATTTGGTGCAGAAAGGTCTAAGTTCAGTGGAATAATGGAAAAAATAATGGAATATATTGCACAGTATCTTCAAAGAAAAATCATGTTGCATAAACAGGTATACAATAAAATAGTTATTTGTTCAGTTGCATAAAAGGAGACCTGAGTTCTTTCTTTCTTTTGCGTTCGCTCCATTGCAATCAGCAGATATATTCATGTGAACTCCGCCGGGAGAGTAGTAACATTCTGCCACCGTTACTAACGCTTTGGCACACAGTTTTCTCTAAGTGTTTACCTACCTAGTAAGTTGCTGACCAGAACTCGCCTGCCTAGCATCGCCTAGAACACATTCTTAGTAGCCATGGCGCATTTCCTCAACCTTCCTAAAGAATTACTCAACCATGACTATCTACAGTATAGATGACCTATGCACATATTTAGTTAAGACATCATTCATTACTGTTTATTATTGTCTCGATTCCCGTTGGTCACTATTTATATACTTGGAGTCGCCTTGTCTATTTTTTCCATATGGGACTTCAAGTATATAAATAGCGACCAACGAAAATCCCGACAATAATAACAAATATTTTTTTAACGAATGAAGTCCTAATTAATTCTCTGCAGATGTCTTATAGCATATGGTCATGAGTCAACCTACGATACTTCCATATTGCTGGGTGAACCCCTGCAATAAATTGTATTTCAAACAATGAATAACAAGGGAAACTTGAAAAGTGGGTCTGCTGCCGGCGGGAAGTACATTAATACATTAGCAAAGAACCTGCTCATCAATGAACAAACACATGCATGTTTATGAGTAAATGTTGTTTTATTTTAGTTAGACATTATTCAGGATATTTGGGTAGGTCAGAAATTCAAACAGAAGTGGGTAGACATGTTTTTGATGTATGGTCCAGATTCATGTATATTTTACTGTGATAACGAGATGCAAACTGCGCTTTGGACAGACAATGCACGTGATTCAATTCCCTCTCCCCTTTCCTTTCAGGCAAATTAGAATCTGGATCGTTCAGAAAGCAATGGCATCATTCTTTGCGTAAATATTGCCTATAAAATCACTACTGTCAGAAAATTAAAACAATATCGCTACGTTCAGTGTGTGGTATCTCACCAACGTTTTATATTACTGACTTTTGGTCGTATGTACAAATCTGAAATCTTTTTTAGTCTTAATTCAAAAGATCTTCTCCGTGAAAACTGAAAGCGGAATTAGAAGAGTTTCACACTAACCTCGCCAGATTCCAATGGTTATTTTATTTTCAAGACTCACATATCATATCAATATAGCTCAATCCTAGTGACATGTAGTTTTCTAGTGCGTTCGAAATATCTAACGCTGTGACATTTATGTTGGACTTTGCATACTAATGGAATGAGACAGAGCAGAGCAGGTTATTATCTTCCGCCTCAGAACAGGACAACCATATTCAACAGCCACTTAAATAGACTAAGAATGGGCAGGCAAAACAGACAAATGAACATATCCTGCATGACTGCAATACACTAAACCAGTTCAGGGAAGAACACTGACCCACAGAGATGGATATCCATAGAAAGATGTAAGGGAGCACTGAGAACCTTTAAAATACAGCAGAATTTATTAAGAAACCAGGACATGCCAAACTTCGAACGAGAAGAAGAAAAAGAAGATTGTATTCATATGAGTGAACGTCAGCAGCTTAAGTGTAGAGAATAGATGATAAGGAAAGTTGTGTGATTTGATAGTTTCATGAACTTGTGAGAAATTAAAATGACTCAAATGCGCTGTGCTCAAATAGGAGAAATTCATATATTAGGGAAATCTATAAACCATTATACTGAGCATTCCTGTCTCTGGACTACATCATGTGTCCTAGCAGGAGTTCGAGAATGAATGCACAGAAGAAAAATAAAAACAATACTTGTCCGATAACATAATCCGTAAACGGTTACCATTAACTAATCTGAGAGTAGAGAATGTGCTGCCTTAGATAGTATGTGTTCCTATGCAAGAACAGCAATATGTACTGCAGATCAAGACAGACGGTAAGAACACACTGAATTATATATAGAGGTAACCATCATAGAGTGCTGCGTCAGTGTTTACAATAGAAATTTGATTGGAGTAATCAGTATTGGATATGATCATTTTTACATAATGTGTGTACTCTTGTTATAAAAACAGCACTATTCTAGTAACTCGTAGATTGTTATATCAAGATTACCCCCAAAATCTATATATGCGATGTAAGGGCATGTATTGCTCAACTTATGCGTAGAGTTTTGATTTTCATAGTGTTTTTTTGCACTTCCAAACTTTCTGATTAATAATCTATATTAATACGGTACATAACCTGCACGGGTGGTAAGATGCAATCATTTTGGACATCAACACAACTACCCCCCCCCCCAATCATCAGTATTTCTCTCCTCATTCATTTGGATGAGTGTAGACAAATAATGACCGTATTATTCCTTAATATTGACAATCCGGGTTTTTATATCATCTTCTATTTTCACCCGTTTATTGTACAATAGATTTCGATAGTGAATCATGTGTTACACGTTAAGAACAAGCAAACTTACACCGTCTCATTATCGCCAAAGTGGTTCTGGATAACATACGGTTTTCTATATAAAACAAATGATAGGAAGGTGCTTGAGAAATCGTCAGCATATTCCAGAAAAATAAATAAATAAATTATTTCCTGTACCACAGTATCGAGCATGAAAATGGATATAGAAGCTTTGATAGTTTTTTTATGACAAGCGCACAAAAATCCATCTCCAGAGAACCATTCTACCCCTGACGCTGCTAGGCATAAAGGGGTATAAAGCGAAAAATAAATAAAGAAAATAGCGACTCTCGGTTGTTGGCTGAAATATCAACAAAAAAAACGGTGATACTCTCAGTTCCCATAGCATGCTGTGTAAGATAGAAATATGCATGTTAAGAAAAGAATGGAAGAGAAAATATGTGATTTTTGGAAAGATCCAAATATCACATAATAAATATCGAACTGGCATTTTGAGTGTGCATACTCTTGAAGAATGCTGAGAATACCATGGAATGCCAGAAAAAACTATGTAGAGGTGTTGAAAGAGTCAATGCGAAACGGACCTTAATCAACAATATAAGAAAAAGGCAATCTTCTTTTTTTTGGCCACTTCATGAGACAGGCAGGTTTAGAGAACATAGTCACAACAGGCAAAATTGAAGGCAACAGAGACAGAGGCGACAACGTGAGAAAATATTAGACATTTTGACAACCTGGCACGGCAAGGTAACAACAACGACTTTGATACATAATACTGTGGACAGAGAGTTGTGGAGAGCCATGACCGCCTACGCCAGCCGGCATGGCACCTGATGATGATGATACTCTTGAGTATGACAATGAAAAATGTCTTAGAAGGATGGATGTGAAAATATGCATTATTTATAATATAAGGAAAAAAACAGTAAACATTTACTGGACACATAATGAGAAGAGGAAACATTGAGAATATAGTGACAACAGGAAAGATAGAAAGGAAAACATCAAGGGGAAGATCGAGAGAAAAGATATTGGACAGTTTTACTAAATGGCTTCGATTGACGACACCAACAAAGATGATGACATATATGAAAGATCGATGTACATGGAGAAATATGATCGTCATCGCATTCGGCACGGCACTTGATGATGATACTTTAAGTGGCTGCTGGACTGGAAAGCGGATCACCTGGTATGCCCATTGCCCCATGATGCTCGTTACTTATAAAAAAAACAACAGGTATGTCTATTTGTTATTGAATGAATATAGTTATCTAATATTCCAAGTGACTAATTGTTATCAGACATATGTTACATTTCCAATAAAAATCTGTGTATACATTTAGTGATCAGTTATCATTTCAGTATACAAAATAATTATCACTAGCGGTATGTACCTATACTGTAATACTGATATTACTTTTCCAAAGCATATTCCGCCTTACCAAGACGCCATCGCAATCTCGAGGCCTTGTTTTGTTCCCATTCCATGAATCGCCGTACAGTAATCACATTTTGGGACTGGATTTGCAATGTGGTAACTTTTTCCAATCTGTGAAATTTAACCAGATCTGCATGTAGTATTACTTGGGACCAATACCTTACTGGAGTGATTAGTACTATCTTGAACTGAAAGCGACTCAGTTTGTTAATATCGACATGATAGTCGGTGTGACAAATCTCGTGAGAGTCGATCATCCCAAGCATTTATGTTATACACCCTTCTGACATAACCATGTTAGTATCGACTGCTGAAAGTATCGTACCTCACCAGATTGATGTAGTAGACCCGTGCTCAGACACCAAAACATTCACTTTAGATAAAATATACGAGAATGTATACACGTATGTACGATACTGCTATTGATACTCGTAGGTTGTTATAACATGTTAACATTAACTTGAATTCCCTCATTTAATTTTAATCACTGCATTTGTATATTTATATTGATTATCATGTTCCGCATTGGACATACAAATAGATTCTGAGATCTACGTTTCAGCTAACCCCTTAGGATTAGAGGTTTTTGTTCAATTTCTATACTGATTTCCTCGTTTTGCTTTCAAAATACTGTTAGGCGTTTGCTATGGGACCCGTCAATGTTTACTTCCGAATCGCACATTCTCAATGACGGCGAATCGTCATAGACCTCAAGTAGCTCTTACTGTCAGGAATCTTGTAGAGCATTAGGTACGTCTGGTCTGCCCATATGTTGAACTTCTGCTACGGTGAAGTCGTGTACAACCACAGAGAGGCTTTATTTCCCTACACAGACAATATGAAACTGGTAATCAGATTATTCCCCTACACAGACAATATGAATAAATATCAGATTCATATCATCGTTTAAATTTTGCACAAGAAAGAATACTAATCAATTGTAAGTATTTCATTAGCTGGCATCTCCGTGGCATAGTTGTTGTTCGTTTAATGTGTGCTCACGAGGTTGCACATTATCTTCTGGGATTTTAGTCTTGTTTACACGTGCATGTTTCTGAAATTACGGAATATTTTTGGCTGAAGATACGGAGTCATGTGTTATCAGTGATACTCTTAGCAGGCAGTGTGTTATTCTTTTGATAGCGTGGAGTACACATGGATCAACTCTAGTACAATAAAGTTAATTCTCTAAGCAAGTTGACCGTTTTTAAAAAAAAGAATATACCCATTATGCTGTATTTCTCCGTATTTTAACTTTTTGCTTGATAAATCATAGTTTACCGCCGAAGACGGATATGTCAGACAAATACTCAAATAAAACGACGGCGCAACGCATTTCAATTCTCTGGACTGTTCCGTGCTGGAAATCTAGTAGCACCATTGCTCTGCTGCATGAGAGATACAGCTGGAGCTGTGAAACTGAACGCTGAAGATGATCAAGAATACGATCACAGTTTCAATGACTTAGAAATGTGATTGTCTTTTTGTAGAAACTCGCTAAGAGTAGGGTTTTACTATTCTTTTGAGTTAACTTTCTAGTACTAAAATTCATGTTCTAATCTAAGGGCATTTGTACGTTTGCTGCAGCTCTAACTGTTGTCGATAGACGGCAGTAATTAGTGACTCCATTTTTTATTATTAAATTATCTTTATTATATATATATATATATATATATATATATATATATATATATATATATATATATATATATATATATATATATATATATATATATAAAATACCATTACCCTAGATAGAGATATTTTAATACAACAAGTCGATATAAATCTTGATATTTTGTTGGATCTAATTGTATATGTTGTTATTTTCCTACAGGACGTTGATTTTGCTATCTTGAAATGTCCTTTTACTTGATACGTGGCTCTTGATATTTGACGGTTAGTAAATTTTAATCGTATTAAATGTATGTCATTGACAATAATGCAGTAATGTAAAGTATGTTTATTTGTGAATTCTCGTCTGTAACGATAAAAGGGTTCTACTTAAAGCTAATGGTAATCTTGCAAACTAAAGCACCAGTTATGAGCGTAGGTTATGATCGTCACACGCAGGCGAAATCTATAGATGTTCGAATTTCTGTCTTTGTTACTCCATCAGAGTGTGACGGCTCACAGTTCCAGTTCCATGTTGACATATTCCTTGATTTGAATAGCTTTTTTATTTCCTCTTTCCGAGATACACTCCATTACACCCCATTTCATCAAAATCATGAGAGTAAACACGATTAACACTTCTGAACAAACTGGCAATACTCAAGATCTCTTAATGCGTTGACAATTATAGAATTCTTCATACATCGTTTAATACTGGGACTATACTGGTCAGTGCTTCACATCCCTCATCCATCCATATAAGGGAATATTTATGCAGGTAATTTTTTTTCATCGCATATTAAATAAAACTCATGTACATTGATGTTTTAACAAAACTCCTGTGCATTGATGTTTTAGCAAAACTCCTGTACATTGATGTTTTAAGAAAACTCATGAACATTGATGTTTTAAAAAAACTCATGTACATTGATGTTTTAGCAAAACTCCTGTACATTGATGTTTAAAGAAAACTCATGTACATTGATGTACATTGTTAATACATTGATGTTTTAACAATACTCATGTACATTGATGTTTTAGCCGGTGATTATATTTTTATGTTCTGCGTTTGTTCTCAAACTCCTGCGCATTAACAGGACGTAGTCCGGATAACGGAATATGCTGTATCATGGTTTATATATCAGCTGTGATATTTGCACCTTTCGGTGTAGCAAATTCAACTTGAAAATGACTTTAGTCACTTTGGTCCTCTGTGGGATGGAACAGCAAACATCACACTTGATATCTCTTTAGTTTTTTTTTACGACGTGCATGAAAGATAATTGTGCCACACTACTTTGTTTCTCATTTAGTCTCCGGCAGCACACATGCGATATTTGTGAATAATATTGTGTCCATATCCTTTAATGATAAGATCACAACAAGTCATCGTCGTACCAGTGCAACATTGAATGCATACACACAAGTCAATAATCATTCATCGATTTCCATCTTTAGTGATTTTGGTAGATGAAGAAAACACAAAGTTCAATAATATTTCACCCACTACTACTTCTATCAATATTGTCTATTGAGGAGTTGCCACGTAATGTTGTCGATAAAACTACTATTGAGTAAAAAATAAAGGGATATCTCTGAAGATTGTTATTTACTAGACTGTGTAGCTATATCGATCGTAGATCGATTATGCTTTTAATAAAACTCAAATAGTTGTAGCTAAACCAATCCGCTTGTCTTGATCTCTGACATTCATTTCAACGGCATCCGTGTTGCACAGACAAAGTGTTGCTTTCCTTGCATAAAGAGAAACATCTGTGGCTGTCAGTTGGTCTCCAAGTAATGCGCAAGTTCTGAGTTTGGCAAGTGTTTTCAACAAAATCAATGCAATTCTCTTACGCTTTAACTGTGTATGTTAAATTTCAATATGTGCAATAATATAAAGGAAGAGGGGTGCCAAGGGTGCCGCAGTGCTCTCGGCGGACCAATAATTAGCTGATAACCAAGATCCCAGAAAGTAACTCTTCGTGGTGCACACTGGAAACAGAAGTACAGACGCTCGTGCTGCTTCTGGCAAAAACTTGTGGGATCGTCTCCGCTAATGGATAGGTTGCAGATGGAATGAGAATTTACTGTACGAGACAAGCAATATCTCCGACACATCTGTGCCAACCCATACACCGACACAGTAGATACACAGTGACGCAGCTCAGTCCGGCTCGAGCATTGGAGGTGTGGATAACGCAATCGACACGACATCGGCACATATCACAATAAATAGTGAGTCTAAAAGACAACATATTGAGTACAGTGAGAGTGAAGTCCAGCACAAGAGGACAGCGCTACATGCAAACAGATATAGAAAACGTTAAAATGAAATCGGAACTAAAGTGCTGATCAACTATAATCTTCCCCGGTGCTCGCAACAGATGAGGCAGAGCTCTACCGTCGACGATTTTCTCTACTGGAATCATGCTCACAATGAGAGTTTTGTTCAGCTCGAAAACAAGTTTCCAGGTCGCATGCTTCTCAAAATTGTGTAGAAACTCAGTCTTAGACGATGGGGTTCACGATGTCGGTGACTGACACTTCGGCTAAGAGGACGAACGAACCCGGTCTCAACTCTGATGATTTTATGCAATAATCCCGCGGAGAGAAAAGGTTCAGTTCCCAATGGGCACATCCACAATACGTCTAATTACGAGAGTCGAGTTCACTGGCAGCAGAAAACCTCATGCGGGAAAGGCGTAGTCGACCAACGCCTAAATACCTGACTACCGTCTCCACGGAAACTGCCACCAGGGACATGTTTTGACCTGAAAACTCCATGGGCACAGTTGGTGATAAACTGTCAAGGTTTCTGATACTCATTCTCCGCATGGCGACAGATATGAAGGCCGTCGCAGGCTATGGAAGTCCACTACTCAAATTAAAGGCTGACGAAAACGGATGTGCATATTCAAGGAATTAGATACACTTGTCCAGCCGAGGTGCAAATAACACCGCTCTGCTGTGGAACTAGCAGCACAATGTACTCAACGCTCATTCCACAATAATACATTTACTCAAATTCCAATTAAAACGACTTAGTGATCTTTAAATTAGACCTAGCGAATTAGACTTAGCGGTCGCATTTCATTTTTTAACTCCAGCTACAGTCACAAAGTGCCCTAGGCGTAACCACGGAGAGATCAACAGGTAATCAATAATCACTTTAAAATACAATAAATGGTACCTTTTAGGGCACGATATCCTAAATATTTTCTGTAACATTAGTCAAATTCTGTTATATCAGAAATGTCACCATCACAAATAAGGATAGTCGTAGTTCATGTATTCCTGCCATGACAACCTCCTAATTGTAAATATATAACTAACAATAACCAATCATTATCCGAATTTCGCAAATATCACTCATATATCTAGATTTATCATCAACCTAAATAATAATATTCTAATATTAGTATGTAGATATTAGAAAATAGATTGATGTCGAATCTATATATTAATGTGTTGTAACGGGCCGCAATCTCTAATATGCACATTTATACAACCAAATCTTCTATCAATGTTTATGTTTTTGTTTCCACTCTTAGGAATTACGAGCAATACAGCACTTGTATTCTTTTGTGTAATAAGGATGTTTCTATAGAGCTTTATTTAATACGCAGATGTCTCCAGCTCTCAACCGTTTGCAATGCGAGGTTTCTATAAATAGTGACCAACAACGACGACGACAATAATCAAAAACCTCACGAATTAAGTTTAAGTAATTCTGTAAACACGACTTACAGTACTGTCGAAGGTCACGGAGGAAGCGGGGTGCGGGTTCATAAGAGAAAATGCTCAGTATATGTTGTACCGTCTACTAGTTATCCATACCATTCATATATATCCATACAATATATATATATATATATATATATATATATATCATCTATATATATATCTATTCCATTCTTATATATCCATACTGTTGATATAAAGGATATATACAGGACAGTTGATTCTGTGTATCTCATCTGTCTGCATAAACTATTCTGGTATATGGATGATGATGATGAGGATGAGGCGTATGATGTTGAAAGAAATAGAAGAGCGTACGAGTTTATCCCTCTAGTTGCTGTGAAAAACTGATGTTATATTCCAATTGGGCCTAAGTGACAAGAAGAACATGCTGAAGACGTATTTGTCAGGCTGAAAGGCGCAGATATAAAATACGCTGTAAACTATTACATATGCACCCCGTTCTATAAATTACATCATGCTAACCTGTAGGAGTTTGAGAAAATCTCACACAAGAAGAAGATACGAATTTATAGCGATTTGAATGTTCTTTCTACAGGTTGTGAATTATATGTCTGTTTCTTGCGTAGTGTCCCTTAATAATTGTGAGAGCTACCATGTCGCACTAATCACGAAATTAAATTAACGCTTGCTTGTCTGCATCGGTGCAGTGACCACTTCAGCAACACCGCTGACACATATAGGTAATATATAAGAGCATTTCATTTGTCGTTGGACGATAGCATTTCAGAAATTATAACAGTGTTGCATTTCTATAACATTAAATAACATCTCCAAGTGACTGTATGTTGCACTTTTCTCATTAACTGTGTGACACCTTCAAGGGTGATGATTGTACTATAACATCTATGTTCATAGTTCGTCCAACCATGCTGTATTGTAGAACAGTTAATTAGCTTTGTACTGTAAGCTATAAGCGTTTTTTTCTTGATTTTTGAATTTCTCCTATTCAGCACGTAGCAATGTTTGCCATATTGCAATGTTTGTTTGACTTAGGAAAGCAAATCTAATGTTGCATTATATTTCCTAATGAACAAGTGTCATACTTGTTTATCTGAAATACTGAATGATTTAGCAGAATGGGGACAACAAGTAGGAAACCTTATGGTTCTCAATATGATGTTGTGTGGATACTTGTCCTCAAAGCATAAACGTTTGTTTGTCATCTTCCTCTGTATTCAATTTCTCTCTCTTTTCTTTAATAAATAACATTGATGTCCTAATAGATTAAGGTTGTTTGTATTTCTTAATAAACTGATAAACATTTCGAGGAACACATACAGACCAAAACCAATAGCACCACCAGATACAGTGCTGAATTTACATATAAGCTAAACAAGCTATAGCTTAGGGCCCCCACTATATTGGGGTCCCATAATTTTTTTTTTCACTGTCTATATATTCTTAATCGTTATAGAGCCCCATATCTCAAATATCTTAGGGCCCTATCAAGTCTAAATCCGGCCCTGACCAGATATAAAGTAATTGCGGGAGAAATTAAATTCTCGTAGCAGCAAAACACCAAGTAATGAAGAAATTATTCAATGTCCCATAATCCGTCATGGTCGCAGTGGTGCAACACTGTAGACATCAGCACACATAGCTTTCCAAACAACGATATCCTCAGCAATTCTAATGAGAGTAGAAATATCACGCCCAGGTCATTTATAATTTTATTGATCCTGGATTTTCTTTGTCCTCCTCTTCTCCTTCTAACTTCGACTGATCATTGCAAAATATATTTAGAAAGTGAGTCATTTCTCGTTGCATGTCCAAATCACATAAGTTTACTCCGTTTCACCACTACCAGTGGTTCTTGATAACCTGCAATTGTGTTTATTTTCTGTCGGTCGAATTTGTTCGTGTTCTGTTTTATATAGCTAATTTTTAACACGCGTATGTAGTACTTGTTTTCAAAAGCAAGAACCCTTCTCTCAGTGTCTGCATTGAGTGTCCAACTTTTACATCCGTATACAAGTATATTTAAAACTAGCGATTTGAATAGATTGATCTTTACTGTAATACTGATCTTAATATTCCAAATCATATTCAACCTTGTCATAGCAGCAATTGGAATCTCGAGTTTTAGCTTAATCTTATTTCTCAAATTGTTATCATTAAATATTTGGAGCCCGAGATATTTGACGGTGGTAATTTCTTCAATTTGTCCCGCTCTGTGGCGTAGTGGTACAGTGCCCGTCTGTGTACGGCCACGGTACCGAGTTTGATCCCCGCCACTGGCAATTGTGCATCTTGACCGTTCAGAAAGCATTGGCAAACTACTAAACGTATTTAATTGCCTATATTATCACTACAGCCAAAAAATTATGTATCACGTACTGAATAGGAAACGATACCAATTCTATTTTTTAAATAATTTCTTCAAATTCGTGACAGTTTAAACGGATATTCATAAAATGTTGCTTAGGTGTCACTAGTCAGCAATATCTTGTTTGGTTTCACTAGTCAGCAATATCTTGCTTTTATCAATTGCTAACTTCCATGTCATATTTCCGACAAACGTCTTCAAACTTTGAGGTGAGTTCCCGTGGAGTATAAGAAATAGGAAATTCATTATACCAATACAATACGAGAAAGCAACCGCTCCAGAAAACATTATCCAACTATTTCAACTATATAATACACTGCGTAGTAAGTAAAGTAACCCATAGCAATTATTAATTGCCGTAGGGGTGTGAGATGTTAGCGATATCACATTTCAGAGTCTCTGCAAATGAGGGCGGTAGCCATCTCCTCTCCCTCACAGTCTTTACTTCGCGGATTAACCCGGTACCCATTTAAGGCTGCCATCTGAAAAACATTTCCGCCTCAACTGAGGAATGAACCCAGGACCAGTCATATGCGAAGCCAGTGCGCTAACCACTGCGCTACGCGGCTCCCAATACATTACGTATCTCTCTTACTTGTACGTCTCTCTAACATTATATATTTGACGATCAGGCGCAGATCAGAGCCTGATATAATATTTATATTTCCACTATGTCGCAGGGGATATTGATCTTACGAGTGATTCCTGGGACACTATTTGCTTATATGCACATCTATATTAGCTTACAGATCATTCCCTCTGTGAGAGAAACCTGCTACATATACACCCTCGTTATTTGAACATTGTTTACTAGTGCACCTCTTACACCCACACACGGTCGTTTTCTCTCCTTCATCTCTGTCTCTCCTTCTCTGGAAATGTCATAGAAAAATATTCTCTTTGGAACTGAGTGCATTAAGCTTAAATAATTCATGGTTTCCCTACAAAATCAAAACAACTCACGATCGTACGCAATGTTTATATATATTTGTGTGTGTTTTCTTTTACTCTGCGAGTGTTTCAGTGGAATGCAGTGCTTTTTGAGGACCAGTAACGCCACAGCTGGGAGTTTTCACTGAAGTTATTTTCAAAGTGTTAGAAGTAACCTTGCTGAGGACCAGTGCATGTTTGATTATCTATGTCTTCAACAAAACTGATGGCACATTTTGTTATTTTTCTTCTATAAGCCTTGCCGGAAACTAAAATAGGAACACATAATGTCAACACTAAGATCTACCATGATTGACTCAAGAGGCGACTAAGGAGGTTAATTGGTGGAAACTGTATGGGATCACATCTACGATAAGAATGACCAAACACGGTGTATATGATATATCCGAATATATTATACCAGAAGTCGTATATATTGCATCCAAGTTATAGATTCATGACACAACTCCTTTCAATCTCTTTGGACTAAGCAGGAGCTCTGAGAACGAGAACAGGAGAAGAAAATGTCTTTTTTTGCCAGATTTTTATCATCTGTCATCATCTGTCACCCACATAATGTCACCGGCACCTATATAATGTCACCGGTACATATATAATATCACCTATATAATGGTGTCTATATGTCACCAGTATGATGTCACCATTGATCCATCACATCAATGATCTACAGTATATTCCTACTAACACTGTGTTACTAGTGCCAAACCTGGTCTCTCTCATCTTCACATTACAGAAAGATAGTGGCATGTGAGATTAAAGGCTTGAGGAAAGCCGCCGGGGTCACCAGGCTCGATAGATTACGACATGAAGATATCAGGGAAATGATAAGGTATAATACCTTGTACAGATTACATAGAAAACCAGCAGATAAAGTGGTTTGGCCACATTATGAGACTGCATCACGAAAAGTTGCCCGTTCAGGCATAAAACCAAATTATATCAGGGTACAAACCCAGTGAAAGACCATGGAACAGATGGATAGAAAACGCCAGGGATATCCTGAACAGACACGGCCATAGCACAGCCGAGGACACACATCTGGTCTTGGAACACAAGGCCGAGCTTAAGTCACCCCTACGCTTAACGGCAATAGTGGATCACAAACCACCTGGGAAAAGACAATAGACGATAATGTCAGCTATATAATGTCTCCTATATAATGTCACCTATATGATGTCTCCTATATAATGTTAGCTATATAATGTCTCAACCAGGTGACCGTGTCTGACATTTGTGTCATCTGACATAGCAGACAACAGTACCATCAAAGTCCTAGAAGATGGTGGCAGTGACCATCGACTAATCCTAACAACTGTCCCCACACTGCAGATGACACAGATCGTAGCAAAGCCATCTTGGAGTTTTAAGAAAACCAACTGGGATACGTACAGCCAAGTAACTGATGCTGGGTTCTGTGGAATCAGCAGAAAAGCTAACATGACGAAACATACAACACAAACTGCACCATATTTCTAGCAGCCGCTAAAAACTGTATTACAAGGGCAGAGATCAATAAATACAAACACTTTTGGACAGCTGAACTGTCCGAAACAGTCAAAGAGAGAAGACAGGCCAGGAAGAGGGTTGAGAAACATTCTATCACCTTAAACAAAACATAATACAACAGATGGACAGCAAATGTAAGATACATCACAAAGGAAAACAAACGTTAGACCTGGAGAGAAAAATTTAGTGAACTAAATTAATCAAGATAAGGAAATAAAGCCTGTAGACTTGCAATAACTCGAGGGAAAATATACAAAGACCAATCCAGCACTCAAAGTAGATGATTATGGCAATGAAAAAACAGCACCCATCAAGAAAGCAGATACAATCAACACTTTCTGTGCAAATGTTAACAAGTCACAGCGACGGAACAAATTAGTCAAAATACTTACACAATGTGCAACACCTAACACAGATCTGAACAATACTTCTGCATTTAATGACCTATTCAGCATGCAAGACATGAACATGGCATTACAGAAATATGCTAGAAACAAAGCTCCAGGTTCAAATAAAATTAGAAATGAAATTATATGTAAGCTGGGACCAAAGGCAACAGTAATACTCCCATGGTTTCTTAATAGAACATGGAATAGAAGGAGGGGGGCAGATGCCATCAGCATGGTTCATATCAACCATCAACCCATTTCATAAGAAAGGAAAACCGGCAGGAATACTAAGAAATTATAGGCCCAGATCCTTCACCTCATGCATTGGCAAGCTGGTTGAGAAAATGGTCAACAAAAGACTATACTTGTGGCTGGAAGACCATGACTGTATCGATAATAACCAGGATGGCTTCAGGCGCAAATGTCGCACAGATGACCCTATCTTAAGATTAACATAAAATGTTATGGAGTTTTTCCAAGAAGGAAAAACACATTAGCAGTGTTTATTGACCTTGAGCAAGTATATGAATAAGTTTGGAGAAAGGGACTCTCGCTGAAAATGAACAGAATAGCGGATTCGTCGTGACCGCCGTTCACAGCTTCGATGTTCCAGTGAGTCTTTGGAATCAACACAATCGTGTCATTAATAAACTGCCATGAAGCAACAAAGTTGTTGAAGGTTGGCACAATGCATTTAACTCAATGGTTAATGTATCTCATCCAACAGCAGCAAGACTTGCCTGGAAGTTACAGCAACAACAACATACATCTGCACTTTTGATAAGTCAGATTGCCACTGGTCAACCAACAACAAAGAAACGAAAAGTTTACCAACGTGTCGATGATACTATTAAAACAATGGTTGAACGATATAATTCATCGGAACCTATCAACTTCTTGAAAAACATAGCATGTATCTTGAACATTAATGTTGTATAGTTAACTCAGTTAAAGAACTTAATTTCATGTCTATCATTTATGAGACAATTCATATCATTTGAAGATTTCATTATAATTATTTACTAGCTATTTTGTTCATTAGTTTTTATTACAGTTTGTATGAAATATTGAATATATTACCTTTGCATTTAGTCCTGGGGATATTTCTTTCTGGTATATATTGTGTCTGGTAAATTTTGTTTGATATATTTTGTCTGGGAATATTTTGTCTGGAAAAATTTGTCTGGGAATATTTTGTCTGGAATATTTTGTCTGGGAATATTTTGTCTGGAATACTTTGTCTGGGAATATTTTGTCTGGAATATTTTGTCTGGGACTATTTTGTCTGGGAACATTTTGTCTGGAATATTTGGTCTGATATATTTTGTCTGGTATATTTTGTCTGGGAACATTTTGTCTGGAATATTTTGTCCGGTATATTTTGTCTGGTATATTTTGTCCGGTATACTTTGTCTGGTATATTTTGTCCGGTATATTTTGTCTGGGAATATTTTGTCCGGTTACCATGGGAATAGGTGGGAAGATGTTTACATGGATACAGGCCTTCCTGACAAACAGAACCATAGCCACCAGCTATGCCGGTACATTATCCCGGAAAAGATCGCGTGAGGAGGTACTGTCTCAAAACTCCCCTCTATGTTGCAGCTGCACACTCTTCCTTGTTTATTGATAATCCTAGTGAATCATCTCAGTTTGTCAAAAGCATTGTTTGCCGACGACCTTGCCATCTGAACCACTAACAAATATCCCATCCTAGCAAAAAGCAAAGATCAGCACAGCTCTCCTCACAATCTCAGTATATCGTGAATTGTGTAACTAAAAATAAATACGCCGAAAACTGCTTAAACTAAGTCACAAAACAGCCAAAAGATATGTCAACATCAAAATGAATGGGAAAATATTAACAAAGGATGAACTCCTATTTACCTTGGAGTAAAAATAGACAGATAACTAACACCAAAGACCAATAAAAAGCTCAGAAAAAAGCAAGTAAACGTCAAAACCCCATTAAGAGACTAACTAGTACAAACGGGGGGAGGCGCAGACAAACAGTCTCTCCGCCAACTGTATCTTGGCTATGTGGGCAGCAATGGATTAGCCTTCCTTTCCAGACATACCATTGTGAACAATACTACTATCTCGTCCCTCAATAGGGTACGTAACCATGCTCTGAGACTAATCTGTGGTGGGATGCGATCAACACCTACAACAGTATGTGAGATAGATGCACATATAGAACCACTGGATATCAGACTTCAAACAGAAAAGAGCTCTGACACAAGCGGTAGAAAATTACGAAGGACAAAAAAAATGGCCATCGAAATAAAATATTTATTGTCTATTGGCTGTCCCCTGGTGAATGAAGGCTGGTCGTATTCTCAATTGCCGTTAAGCGTAGAGGGCGTGAGCTTAAGCTGTCGTTCCTAGGTCAGATGTGTCGCCGTGGTTGCATTTAGTCCATTTTTGTTCAAGGTTATCTTAATTTTTTTCTATCCACCGTTTTCTTGGTCTACCTTTGGCATTATGGTCGAATATTCTTATGTTATATGATCTTATTGGTATTTGGTGTGAGTTCATTCTCATAATATGACCGAACCATTTTTTGTATTCTCTCAATATGGTCAATACATGATATTATACCAATTTTTTCCTAATTTCGCATTGTATCTTGTTAAGTAACATTGTACATTTTCTGAGACACTTTATTTCACGTGTAACGATTTTCCCCTGCTGCCAGCCTCTTAAAGATCTTGTTGAAAATTCTTATTGACACTTGCAAACACAACAAAATACCAAAACAACTGTTTCTACTGGACATATCCGGAAAATAATTGATATACGATGCCCTGATGGATCTGCCTGCGATGTATATGACTCAGGGGGTGAAAATGACTCAAATTATGAAGCAGAGTCTGAGGCCACCAAGACAGTCATTGAGTTAATACACCAACAGTTTGATCTCATGGAACAAAAACCATCAGATATAGTCATTTTTACAGACTCTATGTCAGATTTGGAAGCACTTAGGCATACCTCATATGAAAATCAAAATATTCTACACATATCAAGAACAGCACACAGTCGTGTGTCTGCATATCCAAACAGTGTTTCATGCAATGGATCCCTGGACATAGCGATATATCAGGGAACGATGTAACGGACAGACTTGCAAAAGGAGACACCTCAAAAGAGCAAACGCAAAGAACTTGTAGTATGGGAACAGTCAAACAGTTTCTCAGATACAACACCATGGAAATCTGGCTGAGCATATGGGCAAATGGGCTGATTGGTCGAAATGTATTTAGTGAATTGGCACTGCCAAAGGACAATGACAATATAAACAAACTCTGCAGGAGAAACCAATCCCTTATCTTTCAGTTTCGAATATGACACTCCGCCGAAGACGGATGTGTCGGGCCACTGGCGCAAATAAAATGGCGACACAACGCATTTACATTCTCTGGACTACATCCTGCTGGAAATCTATTAGGCCCATGGTCCTGCTGTAAGGGAGATCCAGCGGGAGTTTGAGAATGAACGAAGAAGAAGAAGAATATGACATGAAAGGACCAATAGACATTTAAACTGTATCAAACCCCAGCAACTATCCACTTGTAGACACTTCTCTCATCCCAATGAAACAGTAGAACACCTCCTTATTGACTGCCCTTACATTTCAACTGCCAGTAAACAACATCCTACAGACTGCCTTAGCAGTTACTAACTTACTGTATGGATCACTAAGTCAATTTCAGAAGACCTGCACTTTTCTAAGAATGACATTGTGCTGACAAGAGTAGAATTACTCATCAGCATCTGGATATCGACAACACCAACGACAACTTGTATAGATGACATGCTACAAAGCTTCCATAAAAGAGCCTCAATATAACGGCATGTCATCTACTATGGTTTTCGGTTGCATGGATTGTTTGTCTATTGTTGAGACCCACAGAAGAAACTGCATACGTCTTCCCTTTATGTAAGCTGTTATAGCTAATATGAACTAGAACCTTCTGATGTATCGTCATCATCAAGTGCCGTCTCCGAACGAAGATGGACTGAAATGGACCTCAAAGTTTCTCTGTTTCACGCTTTTGGGGTGGACTCTGCTACACAGTAACCTGTCTATCTTATAATTTTACCTCCTACCTCCAACCCCCTCTTGTACCTGCACACCTTTCTATCGCCTTCCCTCCCCTCAACTCTACCCTCAAGTAAGATATTCAACACAGTGTCATTTCTTTTAATATGTAAAAGATATCGTATGTGTTTTATTATTATCTCCTTTAACATTTTTTTTAAAATTAAAAGTGTTGTCAGGGCCTGGTTGTTTATTTGTGTTCTATTTCTATGAAGTTCTTCCGATTCTGCTGTACACCCACGACGTAAATGCATCAATTATGTCTTTACTTGTGTGTAGATTATCCATATTTCTGAACCATACATTCATGTATAGTTGATATTGTTCTGTATAATTCTTATTTAAATATTTTTGTGATGTGTTTAGATGTCAATATTTTCCTCACGTCATTCAATTGTCTAATGTATACGCATTTATTATATAACGCTGTATGGGCATGCTAGAAATCTACATTTGTATGTATATTTCACGTTTTAAAAATGTGTTTTTCTATCACAGATATTCTTGCTCGTCGTTGACTCTCAAAGTGATGTTTATTTTGCTGTGTCAAGATGAGCCTTGAAAATGTGATGTTGACTTGTTATTGATCAGCATAACTGTTTTCAGCACGTCTTTATTTGGGATGATGGTTGTATTTAGCACATTATACCCGTTTCTTGATCTTATAAACATTTTCTGGTACCCATAAGTGATATGATATGGTTTTCGTAAGTTCTACACACTAATTAGACGTCTAGCCTGTTTAGTAGTAGTAGGATTTAGGTGACCAAACAATCACCTCAGTGTCCTTCGGATTTTGAAACAAAAAGACGATTTCTTTATCATCTAAAAACTAATACTACTAATAAAAATAATTTTTATTGTTAACACGAAATAAATTAATGAAATTATAGTTTCCTATAAAAACCGAACATGTATATATATATATATATATATATATTCATCATAATAGAAAAATCAATGCTTAATAAAATGGACGAAAATGCAAGTTCAATGTGTTTTGTTAATAAACCTTTAACTAACTATGTAAAAGATAAATTAGTAAAAAATGTTGTCAGGGCAATTATAAAGAATGTGATAAAGAACTAAACCAAAAACATTTTCAAGAAAATAAAGAGAAAAATAAAAACGTTTATGAAGAATTTTTTAAAGAAATCCTAATTATTTAAAACATTATTCTTCTCCTTCTTCTTTCGTTCACTTGAAACATGTCTATATCTGTAATTATGTTTCCTTTATAAAACTCACTATTATTATGGGAGAATATGTACCCGCAATGGAAAGATCAGAATATCACGTTATCAACATATAGATGAATCTGTGAGTCTCTATACTCGTAGATGACCGATGGAAAAAGAGCAAATCATTTGTGGGAATGTCCTATACGCTACAATGCTGGTTTCTAATTATTAATTTTTTTTTAAATCCATCATTTTCTTCTTCTTTCATTCACTAGAAACTTGTCTATATTTGTAATTCTGTCTTCTGAATGAAACTCACTGTATTTTGTAGTTCATACAGTGTCCCATAGAGCCTTGATTCCAGTGTATGTCTGCCTCAGCGCTTCATGTTCAGAACACTGTTGAAGTATATGTTTGGCACTCTGTGCTACCTGTCCACATGTACACATGACCGTGTTGCCAATCTTAAACTGTGTATACATGTGACTGCGGAGTCGGTTGTGTCCTGTTCTGAGACGTAGAATTATAACTTGTTCTGATCTGTTCATAATGTGATAGTCATCTTGTGTTGATGTTTGTGGCTTTCTTATTGACTTGATCATCTGGTTTTTTTCTGATGGTAGGTGATTGGTATATCTGGTTGGTCATCGGCATCACCATCCTTAGCCAGATGGTCTGCTTTTTCATTTCCTGGTATTCCACAGTGAGAGGGTATCCACTGCATGGTTACCCTATACTGGTATGACAATTCGCTAAGTAGTTTTTTCAAGTCTGTTAGTTTTCCAGACTGGAGAGCTTGAAGCACTGACCTTGCATCTGTCAGGAATACCACAGGCTGTAGGCCAGAGTTGGAGTTCAGCAGTTTTTTAGCTGCCACACTAATTGCCTGAATTACTGCATCATAATTATTGCAGAATTTTCCTGTCGGTGTTCTGATTTTATCTCTAGGTTTGTCAGGACATTCTATATATACACCTACACCTCCATTCCTCACAGCATTTTGTGCTGACCCATCTGTGTATACTCTGACCCATATATCTTGTGCATATTCCTCATCCAGGAAACTGAGGTGACTGTTCTTCGCTGCACACTGTTCTGTTCGTCCTCGCTTAGTATTCCTTTCACATGGGTCTGAATGTATATTGACATTCCATGTCTTTCACTCCACGGGGTTTGTTCTGGTACAGACTTTAAGGGGCTGTCAACTTCAGGTAGGTCTGTTAGCTTGATGGATAAAACTGCTTTTTTCATTCGCCCCATTGCTAGATTTTGAAATTTTTCCTTCATTGGATGACTTGTCATGCACTGAAACTTTTCTGCTTGAATTAGTACTTTTGTGTCTCTGTGTTCGCCAAGTGTTTGCATTCTTCCCATTTTCTGCATCTCTGCTATGGGCGTTGATTTCATTGCTCCCAACATTATTCTAAGTGTATGGTTCTGCACTTTATCTAGATCTTGTAATGTGGTGTTTGATATAGGACACCACGCAGCTGAACCATATTCCAGGTGTGGTCTTATGCCTTGCTGGTAAACTTTACTGAGTATATTCCCACTTGTTCCCCATGTGGTTCCACTTAGTTTTATTCTCAGTATAGCTAACTTCCCCCTGGCTTTTGTTGTTGCTTTGTTTATGTGCTGCTTCCATGTCAGCTTATCATCAAAAGTAACTCCGAGGTATGTGGGTTGTTTGTCTTCTTTCAAGAGCTCTCCATCTATCTTGATATGACCAGCTTTTTGTTTTTGTGAGATGGTAAAGAGTGTAGTGCTCCACTTATCTGTGTTAATGCTGACTCACCATCTATTTGCCCATAAGGTTAGGGCATCGATAGCTCTTTGTATTGTTTAGTGGCCACTGTTGCTTTTTTTACAGTGCACCAGATCACCAGGTCGTCAGCATACATTGCCACTTTGATCCCGTGTGGTAGTTCGGCAACTAGATCATTGATGTAAGCAAGAAAAATGTGGGTAACAGGACTCCTCCCTGGAGGACTCCATGACGCAGTAGAACTTTCTTGCGACCATCCAATTGTACCCTGGCTCTTCTATTTTGCAGATATGCTTTTACCCATTTGTACATTCTTGAGCTAACACTACAATTTCGCAATTTCTTTAGGAGCCCTTTTTCAGATATTATCAAATGCTTTCCTGGGGTCTATCCATGCTGCTAGTACCAGTTTCTTATCTTGGAAGGCATCCTCAATCTCTTGGGAGAGGTAG
The DNA here is from genome assembly GCA_034231615.1 of Meghimatium bilineatum. Lineage (NCBI taxonomy): Eukaryota > Metazoa > Mollusca > Gastropoda > Stylommatophora > Philomycidae > Meghimatium > Meghimatium bilineatum. Next base: position 44,206,060 of record CM067305.1, on the reverse strand, counting down.
GTTTCATGATCTTCATTAGAGTAGCACTGTCTGAAGCCTGCTTGCTGTGATACCAGAAGGTTTTCACTTTCAAGTTTACCACTGCATCCTATGAAGAATTTTGTTTAAAGGAATCCTGATTATTTAAAACATTATAAAAATAGTACAATTAAAAATATTTCCTAACAAAATGAACGATCAAAATCCCCAAGCAAATTTAAATTTGTTATTGATAATATACAAGAAAATAATATAGAAACATATTTTAAATCTATTAGAGGTACTGTTAGAGAATTAGCTGACCTTCCACAATTGTCGTTTGAAATTAAACTAGTGATAACATTAAAATGTAATACTCCTTTAACTTATGAAACAGAGTATTAGGAAGGTCTATATATTTTAAGATCAATAGATGATTTTGATGAAGTTTATGATTAAATTATAAACAATTTTGAAGATTGGGTAAGATATGATTGAAAAAGAAGGAAGTTGTTATGTTTTTAATCAAATAATAAAAAGAAAAAAATAATCAAATATGAAACGTGTTGTAGCGAGTGTGAGAAAACCTGGGCATGCTGTTATTGTTTTATTAAAGAGAACCACGGGCACATATCTCAAGCAGCATGACATTTTTCATGTTTCTTCCATAATTAATTTTTCTGTTTTAAAACTTGCAACTTTTTAAGACTCAAGGAAAACCCGCATTTTATTCAGTCAGTGCCATTGTTAGTCTCCAAACTTATAAATATAGAATCATTACGTCGATAGATATGAATGATTTCTTGTCAAAAACAATGCTGCAGGAAAACTGTCAAAAGAGGAAGAAGCAAAGGTGGACCAATAAAGACATAGGCATAGAACACAACGGAATGGACGTGGCAATCTTTTTTGCCTCTCTCATCCACATACTTGAATATAGAAATCGCTGGAGGTCTCCCTGGGCTGAAGAATTCAATGTGGTACCCCTACGATCCTGTCGGGTTATGGGTTTATTGATAGATTTTCATCTGCATGTTAGAGCAATGTATGATAACGGTGTGCTATCTTCGTAAGATAAATTTAATATGACGAAGGGGATAAAGGCCATTCCGTATGATGTGTGTTAACTCGAAGATGGCTGAGTGAGAAGTTCAAGCCGAGATCGGAAAACGCATGTATTGCAGTGTCAATAGGAATGATGAAGTCTTGCAGCATGGTATGTGAAAAATGTGGTTGAGGTAGCTATCTGAATATTGCACTGGCTTCATAGCTGCGTGCTCTAGAGTTCGTTTCCTACTTCAACTGAGGAACATATATTGCACCAAAAACAGATCCTACGTTTATCCAGAATTATGAAATAATTAAACGATTTCTGGGGATTACAGTCGGCGGATATGATGTTGACAACGTCATCCCTAGGTAAAAATGAAATCCTAGCTTTGTATTGTCGTAAATATATTTACCAGATAGCCAGAAAAGATAAGGCGTTGGTCAGTATGGTGATATACTGAAAAGTCAGCCAATTTCGTCCTACTCCTCTAATTTATCTTTTTCTTTTCATTTGTAGCATTATTACTCGTAGTACTACATTCTATATGAAACATTATCTATCCTTCCATCTATCCATCCATACACCCATCAATCAATAAATCTATCTATCTATCCATCCATACACCCATCAATCAATAAATCTATCTATCTATCTATCTATCTATCTATCTATCTATCTATCTATCTATCTATCTATCTATCTATCTATCTATCTATCTATCTATCTATCTATCTATCTATCTATCTATCTAACCTAACCTAACCTAACCTAACCTAACCTAACCTAACCTAACCTAACCTAACCTAACCTAACCTAACCTAACCTAACCTAACTGTCTGTCTGTCTGTCTGTCTGTCTGGCTGTCTGTCTGTCTGTCTGTCTGTCTGTCTGTCTGTCGGTCGGTCGGTCGGTCGGTCGGTCGGTCTGCCTGCCTGCCTGCCTGCCTGTCTATATATATATATATATATATATATATATATATATATCTTTCTATTATATCTATATATATATATATATATATATATATATATATATATATATATATATATATATATCTGTCTATATGTATATCGGTCTACCTGTCTATCTGTATGTCTGTCTTCCTGCCTGTCTGTCTGTCGCCGATTCCATGCGTGCTGTTAAATGTCGAGTAGGGGGAGGAGGTGGAGGAAGGGAGATAGAAATGGAATTGTCTATCTGTGGCCATTGGTTCGCATTGGTTATGCTTAACTCGTTTCTCTTTAAGTACGTCTAGATGTATCAAAGGGAAAACGAATCACGCGGTTCAGATCTTGGATGGTAGAGGCTGAAGACACACTGCGAATAGTATGTGAATTCGATGAAATGTGTATGGGTGGAAGTAGACACTGAGAAGAAATGAATGACTAAAGTAATAATACAATTAGATAAATCGTGTCGAAAATGGATGGTGTCAGGACCCAGGTCACAGTGCATGAGCTCGCCCAGCTACATTCGAAACCACAGGAGATAATTAATACACATATGGCTAAGTTAACAGAAACACAAATAATAGCGGTTGGTGTTGTGTTGCCTAAAGAAACGACAGGAAGTTTGTTGAGACATCTTCAGCATATTCCAGGGTCACATCCAGCATGATGATGGTCATAGAGAGAATCATAGCAGCACTTAATTGGTTGATAACTGATACATCAACACACTCTGTCATACTCACGGACTCTTAAAGCATACTTTGCAAGATAGAAAAGTTCATGCTGAGAAAAGAGTGGTGGGACTTATTTAACAACTCAATTGTCTAGAGTATTACATGGTTATAATGCCCTGGTCATGCTGGAGTCAGAGAAAACGAGAGAGCCGACTTATTGGCAAGCAATGCGGCGATAAACATCACAATACTGAGAAGAGATAAAGCAGACTTTATCACGGCAGTAATATTTTTTTTTCAGTGTAAAGATGATATCAATGAGGCTGAGAACGTACACATACAGAGAATGTTAGAAATGGGAGTATCTATAGGGGAGGGAAGGAAAAGTAATTTTCTAGAAACCCTCGAAGATCACGCAATCAACACCTGACCTGGACTATTAGTCTACATATACCGGGATGGCTTCTGAAACCGAGGGTGGATCACCTATAGGAATGCCCCACGTGCTGTGCAACCAGTTTCTAATCAGGGATCAAGAAAATTTTTAAGATTGCATTAATTGTCTCCCCCCACCAAGTTCATGGTTTTCCTCGTGCTATGTAGCGCGTTCTTCTTCTTTTGTATTCGTGGTGGGCTTATTGCATTGTTTCCATTATCATGACATGACCAAACCATCTGAGTTGATTTACTATCCTTCGATGCAGTCTTAACATAGTCTTGTTTCTTTCCTCATATCTTTATTTTCCATAGGTTTCTTCTGGTGATTTTTATAGCTTTCCTCTAACATCTCATTCCGCATTATGTGCCCTTTTTTGCCAGTGTCTTTGTCAAATGTCATGTTTGACATTGGTAGCCCATAGTTGCTATAAAGATATTGTTGTTTACGAATCATCGTTTTCTAGGCATGCCAATTGATGGGTGTTTGGGTATTAGCGACAGTTGGTAAGTCTCAATATTGGCTTTCTGGCATCTTGTTTCAATTTCTCAATCGCGTATACAATTCACTGTAAAAACTCTTCCAGATTATTTCAACTCTAGGAGATCATGTATCTATGTGCCATTGATATATATATATATTTAACTGGTCTTTTGTTCTGCTTATATTCATAGTATCTAATTTAAATAGATTTGGTTGTATGTTGTATTGTTTGCAGGTTGTATGAAGCAGGTAGGTGCGTGGGTGTGTGTGCGTGCGTGCGAGTGTGTGCGTTTGTGTGTTAGATATTAGATTATCTAGCATTACATTTTCAAGAAGTGAAGGTCAAATGAAAATAATTAATTCTGGCAATATAATAGGATGTTTAATTTCTCTACCAGTAAGTGGGTTAGTAGGTCTTGCAGTTTTATGCTGCGTAAAGGTTCGAAAATATTGTATTGCTTCAAAAAAACAAAACAAATGGAAGCTCATCTTGAACTCCTTGCTGAATCTTATGAACAGAAGAAGATTATTATGGATCGTTCTGTTAGTTCAGCAATTATAGTTGATGGAATTATTCATGGGGATGCCAGTGAGGAAAGGAAAATATTACTAAGATTATTAATCGCAATCGCAAGTCGTTCTAAATTTAATTTTCAAATCATACTAATAAAAGAAAAAAATTACAAAATATACAGTTATATTTATTACAGCTTAAATAAAAATAACTCAAGTAGAGAACTAAAAAAATAAAATTGGCTCCTTTTAAAATGCATGATTTATATTGTATTTGTTATATACGATTAACAACTAAGCCTGAAAGAGATAATGAAATTAAATATTTAAATAACTAAATGTTTTCATAATTTTATTCCTTTTAAATATGTATGTGGATATTTTGGGTTCGATGGGCAATGAACTATCCGTAAATATAATTCAACCAACATCTCGTCATAATTATCATTTAGATGATATTGACAATATTGATGTGTTTACTAATAAAGGTAGAAAAGACTGATACTATTGTTTTAAATTAGCTGATAATGGTATATATCAGAGAGCAGATTTTTTCATCTGATTTACCAGAAGATAAAACATATTTTCAGGTTACCGATGAAAAAAAAGACACTAATGTAGTATTAGTATTTTCTAAAACAAATGGATTATATTAACTCTAAAATATGAATGGGATATTGATATTAAATTGGCTGCTTTGTATACACCAGCTAAAGGCGACAGTAATATCATACAAGAAAATGTTTAACTCAAGAAAAATGATTAAATCTTTACTTCCTAAAGCGAATTATAAAATGTTAACAGTTGTGGTAAGAGATGAAAAATCATATTATTATTTTAGAAAATCTAACTGCTGAGGCAAATACAACGGCTGCTCTGTTGTTTTATAGAGAATTTGTGGAGGTGAAATTATTGATGGATTTCCATCTGGTTCAATTATTATAATTGAGGGTAAAATTAATGCATAGAATCCAGATGACAAAACAGTGCATTAATTAAGAACCGTGATGATAAATTTAAAAACACATACATAGCACCCAAGACCAACAGATCGGAAACACAATCCTCCATTTGATTTTAGAATAGTAATAAAAAATAAACCAGAAGGATACATAATTTAAAAAAAACTCCAGAAGGACTAGATGTATACAAAGATCCTAATAATAATGAATGGATTAGTATTCGTTCTATTATGCTTCATGATGTCTTTGCCTTAAAATGTATAAACTGTACAGATACACCCGTTACGGATGAAGAAATTTTATGTTTATAAAATACACACTTTTTATACTGTAAAAATGTCTGAAGAAATTTTGCAAATTGATAAAAACTTCAAAATTGATTCAAAAGTATAGAACAATATGAAGTTCATGAAAACAATCATGTTTCTGGCAGAACAAATCTGAATAGTGGAAGAGAAATCAGAATAATTATAGAAACACACGATTGATTTATTCATTCTAATGAAAGTTATTTAATTATTGAAGGAATATTTATAAAGCTAGATAGTTTTTTTAATGGTAAATATGTATATTTTTGTTATCTAGTTACTTTATGAAATGATGGATTAATACATATCTTTCGGAATATAACATATGAATTATCTGGACAAGAAATTGAAAATATTAATCATTTAGAACAAGCAACAACAATGTTAGGAATATTAAAGTATTCAGATGATTTTATGAAAGCATGAAATAAATATGATGTGGTTTTGAGATTATCTTGATGGTAAAGCAAATTAAAAACAAGAAGGATTTAAAATGAGACATCAATTACTAATAGAAGAACCAGATCCAATACGATGTTTTAGTTTCAGAATTCCATTAAAACATATCTTTGGCTTTGCAGAAGATTATAATAAAATAGTATATGGGTTTAAACACCAGCCAACTTTAAACAGACAATCAGGTAATGATGCTTTATTGTAAAATGAAGGAACATCAAAAGGGAAAATTATTTTAGATAAATTATCATGGTTAATGCCGCATGTTGATCCATCATTTGAACCAAAAAATAAACGTTATACAATTATTGAAAGTAAGGGTTCTAATAATGTTGGATATAGATTTAGACACTGTGATTCTATTTCTGTTACACAATCTACTAATTTAGCGATTAGCTGTTAAGAGTTCTTAAGAAAGTCTAAGATGGATTATCGTAGCTTTTCAAACAAATAGAAAATCAGATCAAAATAAAAATGCATCCGTGTTTGATCATGTAGATTTAAAATTTACATAATTTTAAATTCTAGAAGATATTTTGTGAAGTAGATTATAATTTAATTTTCCTAAATATCAATTCTCAAGAGCATTATGAAGATTTATGACATTTTAAATCAAATTTTCATGGAATTTTATGAACTTTCAAGTATACCTGCTATTGATTCTCTTAGATATAAAAATGTATATCCTATATTTGTTTTGATGTGAGTAAACAAAGTGAAAGGTTAAAATATAGTACACAAGATATTTAAGTAAAAGTTGTATGTAATAAAACAGTTCCTGCTGGAACGAAGCTTATGCTGTTGGTCAACATTTTACAATTTAAGTTTGATGGAAATAAAATGGTTGCTTGTTGTTACTCAAATTTAGACCCATCTATGTGGTAGTGATCCTATTCCATAATTTCAAATATATTTTTTATTCATATGGGGATACTGCTGTTTTGTTTTATTCATTTATAAACATTTCATGTGTTTCTTAGATTAATGTATACATTTTATGGTAACTTTTATTTTATAATCATAACTTTTTTTATAATCATGATATGTATCATCAGAAATTTCTTTTTCAATAGTTGCCATACTAATTCTTTTTAATTATGTCTGATCTTTTTCCTTTAAAGTTTTTAAACTATATGGTTTACTTCTTAAACAAACTATCTCAGTTGTAATCTTTCCATTTAATTCGTCTTTAATTTTTCCTATAACTTTTTTATTTTGATCTAAAAATCAAATATGCTCTTTTGGATAATCATTTTTATCTAATTGATCTTGAATACTTTCTAAATATTTATATAAATCATTGGTATAAAAATTCATGAATACAGAATCAGTATCAGAATATAATATTTAATTATCAGGAAGGTTTTTATTGAAAGTGTTATAATAAAAGGTATACATTAATAATTTACTATAATCTAAAACACACATGCCTGTATAGGTTAGCTTATTAAACTTTACTGTAGGTTTACTAATCTGTATTCCAATTAAATCATCATTGAAATAAATATGATCCTTGAATGATGGTTTTAACAGATATGTATCAAGATCTTTTTCCTGGTGTGACTATTTTTAATTGAATTCTTCCTCTTATATCTACTAAAGTTTTACCATAGACTGAATTATTCATTAATTTCAATTGATCTTTTTTCCAAATCAGATGTTGATTTTGTTCTTTATTGTGTATTAAAATATATGTATGGTTTATTCCATTCCAAGAACTAAGTAAAACTGTAATATTTTATTGTGAATAAAATATTTTCTTCATTTTTAAATGTAATACTAATTTAGGAGCTTCTTCAAATTTATTATATCCTAATAAATTTAATTCATATGGACTTTAATCTTCTTTTCTAATAACTAAACTTTCAGGAACTAAGGGATAATTCATTGTATTTTGTTGTGCTTCTTTTGTATATTCTAAATCATTAAAATATGCATCCTCTTCCTTTTGAAATATATTTGTATTAATTAGGATTTTTCCCATTTAAACTCTCCTGATGGAAGTTTTTGAGATATTGACAAACCATATAAATTATTAGCATCACAATATATAAGATACCATAGTCTCCGGAATTTATTAATATCTAATTCTTCACCATTTTCTTTTTGTTTTTTAAAAGCTTTAATATTTCATCAATTTTGATCAATTTCATGATGTTTTAAAAATTATTTTCCAAACTTTTCAAATACATCGGCTAATATTAAATATTAAAACATCTGTTTTTTTAATAAATATCATGATAATCGTCAAGTGTTTTACAATTAAATGTTTTACCGGATATTTTTCTGAATGTTTATATCCTGTTTCAATATTCCTTATTATTAATTTGTTTAATATAATTTTTCAATAGGAGGTAAACTAGTTTCTTCAAATCTATCTAATGAATCTATATATTCATAAATATAGACACCTTTAAATGTACTTTCATATGTATTTTTCTATTTGATAAAAGAATGGTATTTTAATATTTTAAAATCATATTTATTATTAAAATATTTTAAAAAAATTTAAAATCTTCATCTAACAATCCTTTTGAAACATTATGGAGAAGCAGATAATAATCTATAACTATCTAAAAATCTCAGTCTTCTATAACAATTACCAAGTTCAATTGAAATATAATCTTCTGAATGTGTAGCTAATACTGTTTCGTTATCATATTTAGTTTCATATTTCTTTAGTTCTGTAATTATAAAATGAAAATCATATTTATTACTTTTGTGAAAGGAAACAGGTATAATTTTTGATGATTTTTTTCTTCTTTTGTATTGCATGACTGACAAGCAACTTCTTTATATTCTACATTAAAATGTTTGTGTTCTGTACTTTTTCATCTTCATCGAAATCAGAATCTTTATTACACATATAACATTTTGTAGCATTTTCAAAATATATTTCTTCTTGATAAGTGAATTTGTGTTGTGATTTCTTATAATAAATCTATTTTTTATTTATTTGATCAAATTCATGTGTAATGTCTACAACAAATCTTTCTTTTTCATCTAATCGTGTACAACTTTAGTAAGGACAAGAATACAAATCTGGATAATCAGATACTGTATATAGGCCAAATGAACATATTTCTTGTTTAAATTTGTTCTCTGAATATGATTCATTAGGATTTTGTTGACAAGAAGACAGATGATCCTGTTAATGGTTTAACTTTCACTATAAGTTAATTCTCTTAGATTACTGTGATCAAAAATGAATCCACTTCCTTTTTTGTTGAAAACTATCTACCCAAGCAATACATTTTTATTTTAGTATTTTAAATTTTTCATCAAATTTATTCGTTTCTTTTAAATTATTATAACCTGAATTAAGATATCCAAGAATGTCTCTATAAGTTATCGGATGAGTGACATATATATATACGTTTATTCAGTTTTATAGGGAGTTATAATTACATTAATGTATTTCTTGTTACCAATACAAATTATTATCATTAGTAGTAGTAGGTTTTAGGGAATAAAGATATCGCCTGTTCTTTTGTTCCTGAAAAACGGAAGAGTACTGAGGTTTTGAAATAACTAATTTACAACGGCTAACTTGATCCCCTTAAAACTACTACTACTCTGGTTATCATTAGCTATACGTTGTTATTTCGTATCCATTATTGTTCTAGTAGGGTTTTCACAAGATTACCGAGTGCCCATAAATTATCTCCAAATGACCACAAAGAAAACAGAGGTAATGTTTCAATCCTCCAGAGTGAACCACAACAGTACGGTCAATAACAATTGCATCCAATCAGTCGACTTATTTACTTGTGTTTGTAGTACTCTCTCCAAGGATGATGGATGTGATGCTGATGTCAATAACATTATCTAAGATGACTGTTACATTTGGCAAACTGCGCAACACTGTATGGGAACGTAAGGGCATTAGTTTTGCCACACAACTAAAGATATATTGTGCCGTTGTGCTCACTGCCTTGCTACACGATTGTGAGTCATGGGCAGTGTGCAGCAGGCACATCAAAGTGTTAAATCATTGCCCCACATGCTGTATTAGCAAAGTTCTCAAGATGAAGTGACACGATAAAGTACATGATACGTAAATAGTCACTAATATCCAAAGCATTCATAAAATTTTGAAGAAGGTTTAACTGGGAATAGGCTGCACGTATTGTGCGGATGTCTACCACTAGTATACGTAAACACCTGATCTTTGGAGAGCTCCTCAAGGGAAAATTAATGGCTTGTGGACTGAAGAAACGTTTAAATGTTTTCTAGCTCAGAATCTCCTAGTGAGGTGCAGACCACCAAATAAGGTGCTTGAATCGCCTTTCATATCACAGAGACACGGAGAAAACTTAGCCCACACTGACAGAATAAATAATACACAAATACCCAATTCTAATCTTCTTCTGCGTTGGTTCTCAAACTCCTGCATATTAGCAGGATGTAGTCCGGAGAAGGGAACGCGCTGTGTCATGGTTTACATCATTGCTGCGATATCTGCGCCTTTCGGCCTGACACATCTGACTTCAGAATGGCTTTTTGTCACTGACCCTATATGGGATGGGACAGCCAACTCCATCCCATAACCTCCTTAGTCGCCTTTTACGACATACGTGGAAGGTAAACAGTATTGCTATTCTTTGCTACCGTTTCGGGCCCGACAACACACGGGAGCAATTCTATTCATACCTGTTCCAAATATGGTAAGGGGTTCTATACCAGGACTGAACTTTTCAGTCATCTCCACACATACTAGAGAAATGAGATAGCACATGTCGGAAATTGTCATCATGTCCTGCTATGGAGGTCTAGTATCAGATTTCTAGTGTGGCCTCTGTAAGCTCTACTTTGTTTATTTCTGCGGTGTTTCTAATGGATGTCGGTTATCTTCTCATGCATTAGATAAAAGTAACCCACAATGCATATTGAAATCGGATGTGCAAGAACGAGAGGCATATATACTACGGTAAGTTGTAAACAATGAGATAACTCATTCTGCACTAATGACAACGTACTGCTAAATAGCAACAACAATAAATAGGAACGAAGGATAAGACGAAGAAGAATAGAAAGATAAATATAATGAGATTATGTTAAGAGAACATACACGAACGTTACAGAGATTAATACATGCCATGTGTTTTAAACCATCTCTGTCTTTGTCAATCCCCGACATATCGGCAAAGAAACAATACCAGCTTGATTACCGATATATCGGTTATGAATTCCATTGTTCATAAATCGATAAGTTTTATTTCGTGGTTCGCTAAATCTATTTTTTATGTTAACGCAAAACATCTTAGAATAGTACCACCCTCGCTTTGACCACAGTGACGCACTTGTTCATGTGGTAACAGCGATTGATGTGACTGAATGTAATTTTAGAAATGGTATTACGTATTCACCATTTTTTTAATCGCTAGTAACCACTAACATAAGAAGGAAATATAGTTAAATAAGAAAACAATGTCATGTTTATCTCCAATAGACAGAAACGTGTTTTGTGCATATATAGTGACAAAAAAACATGAAAAAAACTAACATTACAAGTCAAGGTTGAAGATAGAATGGGATAAAAAGTCCTACCACCACAATATAAAAGATGCACACAAGGACGGGCTACTACGGATAAAGTATTGGGGCGTCTAAAGCACACATTTTAAACTCTACCACATACAGATGTGCATCAAACTGCTCAAACTTTGCCACATACAACTGTACATCCTGAGTGTGCAAACTATGCCATAGACAACTGTACACCCGGAGTGTTCAAAAAGCAATGGTGACTCATTCAATGTCTTTACAATGACTAGAAAATCACTACAGAAAACAAGTTTTGGGTTGATGACTACGTCTTGAATAGGTTATGCTGCCAAATTCTTTTTATCTGATAACTAAAATGACATAGAATATCCGAAAAAATAGTAATAGATGGCAATAATACAAGTTGAAAGCTAGACCATAAGGATAATTAGTAGTATGTTTACTATCAGAAAACTAGAATATTTTAACATAAGTACAAATAATGATAATATAAATAACACACAAACATTAGAACAAATACAATATCATTCAAATATCATGTATATGATAACTATGGTGTAAACCCTTTACCTATGAGCAGATATCTCTTGATAGACCATAGCTTTATTGAGAAGAACGCATATCTCATTCACTTGAGCAACAGATGCGACATGTAGTCTTACATAAGGTTTTTGTTGCAATTGT
>CM067305.1:44124099-44193977 GCA_034231615.1 Meghimatium bilineatum | reverse complement strand
TGACTGCTTCGGACAGTTCAGCTGTCCAAAAGTGTTTGTATTTATTGACCCCTGCCCTTGTAATACAGTTTTTAGCGGCTGCTAGAAATATGGTGCAGTTTGTGTTGTATGTTTCGTCATGTTAGCTTTTCTGCTGATTCCACAGAACTCAGCATCAGTTACTTGGCTGTACGTATCCCAGTTGGTTTTCTTAAAGCTCCAAGATGGCTTTGCTACGATCTGTGTCATCTGCAGTGTGGGGACAGTTGTTAGGATTAGTCGATGGTCACTGCCACCATCTTCTAGGACTTTGATCGTACTGTTGTCTGCTATGTCAGATGGCACAGATGTCAGACCCGGTCACCTGATTGAGACATTATATAGGTGGCATTATATATGTGACATTATATAGCTGACATTATATAGGAGACATCATATAGGTGAAATTATATAGGAGACATCATATAGGTGGCATTATCGTCTATTGTCTTTTCCCAGGTGGTTTGTGATCCACTAGTGCCGTTAAGCGTAGGGTGACTTAAGCTCGACCTTGTGTTCCAAGACCAGATGTGTGTCCTCGGCTGTGCTATGGCCGTGTCTGTTCAGGATATCCCTGGCGTTTTCTATCCATCTGTTCATGGTCTTTCTCTGGCTTTGTACCCTGATATAATTTGGTTTATGCCTGAACGGGCAACTTTTCGTGATGCATTCTCATAATGTGGCCAAACCACCTTATCTGCTGTTTTCTATGTAATCTGTACAAGGTATTATACCTTATCATTTCCCTGATATCTTCATGTCGTAATCTATCGAGCCTAGTGACCCCGGCGGCTTTCCTCAAGCCTTTAATCTCACATGCCACTATCTTCTGTAATGTGAAGATAAATGAGACCAGGTTTGGCACTAGTAGCACAGTGTTAGTAGGAATATACTGTAGATCATTGATGTGATGGATCAATGGTGACATCATACTGGTGACATATAGACACCATTATATAGTTTGACATTAGATATGTACCGTGACATTATATAGGTGCCGGTGACATTATGTAGGTGACAGATGATGACAGATGATCAAATCTGGTAAAAGAGACATTTTCTTCTCCTGTTCTCGTTCTCAGAGCTCCTGCTTAGTCCAAAGAGATTGAAATGAGTTGTGTCATGAATCTATAACTTGGATGCAATATATACGACTTCTGGTATAATATATTCAGATATATCATATACACCGTATTTGGTCATTCTGATCGTAGATGTGATCCCACGCAGTTTCCACCAATTAACCTCCTTAGTCGCCTCTTGAGTCAATCATGGTAGATCTCAGTGTTGTCATTATGTGTTCCTATTTTAGTTTCCGGCAAGGCTTATAGAAGAAAAATAACAAAATGTGCCATCAGTTTGTTGAAGACATAGATAATCAAACATGCACTGGTCCTCAGCAAGGTTACTTCTAACACTTTGAAAATAACTTCAGTGAAAACTCCCAGCTGTGGCGTTACTGGTCCTCAAAAAGCACTACATTCCACTGAAACACTCGCAGAGTAAAAGAAAACACACACAAATATATATAAACATTGCGTACGATCGTGAGTTGTTTTGATTTTGTAGGGAAACCATGAATTATTTAAGCTTAATGCACTCAGTTCCAAAGAGAATATTTTTCTATGACATTTCCAGAGAAGGAGAGACAGAGATGAAGGAGAGAAAACGACCGTGTGTGGGTGTAAGAGGTGCACTAGTAAACATGTTCAAATAACGAGAGTGTATATGTAGCAGGTTTCTCTCACAGAGGGAATTATCTGTAAGCTAATATAGATGTGCATATAAGCAAATAGTGTCCCAGGAATCACTCGTAAGATCAATATCCCCTGCGACATAGTGGAAATATAAATATTATATCAGGCTTTGATCTGCGCATGATCGTCAAATATATAATGTTAGAGAGACGTACAAGTAAGAGAGATACGTAATGTATTGGGAGCCGTGTAGCGCAGTGGTTAGCGCACTGGCTTCGCATATGACTGGTCCTGGGTTCATTCATCAGTTGAGGCGGAAATGTTTTTCAGATGGCAGCCTTAAATGGGTACCGGGTTAATCCGCGAAGTAAAGACTGTGAGGGAGAGGAGATGGCTACCGCCCTCATTTGCAGAGACTCTGAAATGTGATATCGCTAACATCTCACACCCCTACGGCAATTAATAATTGCTATGGGTTACTTTACTTTCTACGCAGTGTATTATATAGTTGAAATAGTTGGAGAATGTTTTCTGGAGCGGTTGCTTTCTCGTATTGTATTGGTATAATGAATTTCCTATTTCTTCTACTCCACGGGAACTCACCTCAAAGTTGTCGGAAATATGACATGGAAGTTAGCAATTGATAAAAGCAAGATATTGCTGACTAGTGAAACCAAACAAGATATTGCTGACTAGTGAAACCAAACAAGATATTGCTGACTAGTGAAACCAAACAAGATATTGCTGACTAGTGAAACCAAACAAGATATTGCTGACTAGTGAAACCAAGGAAGATATTGCTTACTAGTGAAACCAAACAAGATATTGCTGACTAGTGAAACCAAACAATATATTGCTGACTAGTGAAACCAAACAAGATATTGCTACCTAGTGAAACCAAACAAGATATTGCTGACTAGTGAAACCAAACAAGATATTGCTGACTAGTGAAACCAAACAAGATATTGCTGACTAGTGAAACCAAACAATATATTGCTGACTAGTGAAACCAAGGAAGATATTGCTTACTAGTGACATCTAAGCAAAATTTTATGAATATCCGTTTAAACTGTCACGAATTTGAAGAAATTATTTAAAAAATAGAATTGGTATCGTTTCCTATTCAGTATGTGATCCATAATTTTTTTGGCTGTAGTGATAATATAGGCAATTAAATACGTTTAGTAGTTTGCCAGTGCTTTCTGAACTGTCCAGATGCACAATTGCCAGTGGCGGGAATCAAACTCGGTACCGTGGCCGTACACAGACGGGCGCTGTACCACTACGCCACAGAGCGGGACAAATTGAAGAAATTACCACCGTCAAATATCTCGGCTCCAAATATTTAATGATAACAATTTGAGAAATAAGATTAAGCTAAAACTCGAGATTCCAATTGCTGCTATGACAAGGTTGAATATGATTTGGAATATTAAGATCAGTATTACAGTAAAGATCAATCTATTCAAATCGCTAGTTTTAAATATACTTGTATACAGATGTAAAAGTTGGACACTCAATGCAGACACTGAGAGAAGGGTTCTTGCTTCTGAAAACAAGTACTACATACGCGTGTTAAAAATTAGCTATATAAAACAGAACACGAATAAATTCGACCGACAGAAAATAAACACAATTGCAGGTTATCAAGAACCACTGGTAGTGGTGAAACGGAGTAAACTTATGTGATTTGGACATGCAACGAGAAATGACTCACTTTCTAAATATATTTTGCAATGATCAGTCGAAGTTAGAAGGAGAAGAGAGAGGACAAAGAAAATCCAGGATCAATAAAATTATAAATGACCTGGGCGTGATATTTCTACTCTCATTAGAATTGCTGGGGATATCGTTGTTTGGAAAGCTATGTGTGCTGATGTCTACAGTGTTGCACCACTGCGACCATGACGGATTATGGGACATTGAATAATTTCTTCATTACTTGGTGTTTTGCTGCTACAATTTAATTTCTCCCGCAATTACTTTATGTCTGGTCAGGGCCGGATTTAGACTTGATAGGCCCTAAGATATTTGAGATATGGGGCTCTTTAACGATTAAGAATATATAGACAGTGAAAAAAAAATTATGGGACCCCAATATAGTGGGGGCCCTAAGCTATAGCTTGTTTAGCTTATATGTAAATTCAGCACTGTACTTGGTGGTGCTATTGGTTTTGGTCTGTATGTGTTCCTCGAAATGTTTATCAGTTTATTAAGAAATACAAACAACCTTAATGTATTAGGACATCAATGTTATTTATAAAGAAAAGAGAGCGAAATTGAATACAGAGGAAGATGACAAACAAACGTTTATGCTTTGAGGACAAGTATCCACACAACATCATATTGAGAACCATAAGGTTTCCCTACTTTTTGTCCCCATTCTGCTAAATCATTCAGTATTTCAGATAAACAAGTATGACACTTGTTCATTAGGAAATATAATGCAACATTAGATTTGCTTTCCTAAGTCAAACAAACATTGCAATATGGCAAACATTGCTACGTGCTGAATAGGAGGAAATAGATTACAAGAAATTAGAAATATCAAAATATCAACAAAAAAACGCTTATAGCTTACAGTACAAAGCTAATTAACTGTTCTACAACACAGCATGGTTGGACGAACTATGAACATAGATGTTATAGTACAGTCATCACCCTTGAAGGTGACACACAGTTAATGAGAAAAGTGCAACATACAGTCACTTGGAGATGTTATTTAATGTTATAGAAATGCAACACTGTTATAATTTCTGAAATGCAATCGTCCAACGACAAATGAAATGCTCTTATATATTACCTATATGTGTCAGCGGTGTTGCTGAAGTGGTCACTGCACCGATGCAGACAAGCAAGCGTTAATTTATTTTCGAGATTAGTGCGACATGGTAGCTCTCACAATTATTAAGGGACACTACGCAAGAAACAGACATATAATTCACAACCTGTAGAAAGAACATTCAAATCGCTATAAATTCGTATCTTCTTCTTGTGTTAGATTTTCTCAAACTCCTACAGGTTAGCATGATGTAATTTATAGAACGGGGTGCATATGTAATAGTTTACAGCGTATTTTATATCTGCGCCTTTCGGCCTGACAAATACGTCTTCAGCATGTTCTTCTTGTCACTTAGGCCCAATTGGAATAGAATATCAGTTTTTCACAGCAACTAGAGGGATAAACTCGTACGCTCTTCTATTTCTTTCAACATCATACGCCTCATCCTCATCATCATCATCCATATACCTGAATAGTTTATGCAGACAGATGAGATACACAGAATCAACTGTTCTGTATATATCCTTTATATCAACAGTATGGATATATAACAATGGAATATATATATATATAGATGAGATATATATATATATATATATATATATATATATATATATATATTGTATGGATATATATGAATGGTATGGATAACTAGTAGACGGTACAACATATACTGAGCTTTTTCTCTTATGAACCCGCACCCGCTTCCTCAGTGACCTTCGACTGTACTGTAAGTCGTGTTTACAGAATTACTTAAACTTAATTCGTTAGATTTTTGATTATTGTCGTCGTCGTTGTTGGTCACTATTTATAGAAACCTCGCATTGCAAATGGTTGAGAGCTGGAGACATCTGGGTATTAAATAAAGCTCTATAGAAACATCCTTATTACGCAAAAGAATGTAAGTGCTGTATTGCTCGTAATTCCTAAGAGTGGAAACAAAAACATAAACATTGATAGAAGATTTGGTTGTATAAATGTGCATATTAGAGATTGGGCGCCCGTTACAACACATTAATATATAGATTCGACATCAATCTATTTTCTAATATCTACATACTAATATTAGAATATTATTATTTAGGTTAATGATAAATCTAGATATGTGAGTGATATTTGCGAAATTCGGATAATGATTGGTTATTGTTAGTTATATATTTACAATTAGGAGGTTGTCATGGCAGGGATACATGAACTACGACTATCCTTATTTGTGATGGTCACAGTTCTGATATAACAGAATTTGACTAATGTTACAGAAAATATTTATGATATCGTACCCTAAGAGGTACCATTTATTGTATTTTAAAGTGAATATTGATTACCTGTTGATCTCTCCGTGGCTACGCCTAGGCACTTTGTGACTGTAGCTGGAGTTAAAAAATGAAATGCGACCTCTAAGTCTAATTCGCTACGTCTAATTTAAAGATCACTAAGTTGTTTTAATTGGAATTTGAGTAAATGTATTATTGTGGAATGAGCATTGAGTACATTGTGCTGCTAGTTCCACAGCAGAGCGGTGTTATTTGCACCTCGGCTGGACAAGTGTATCTAATTCCTTGAATATGCACATCCGTTTTTCGTCAGCCTTTAATTTGAGTAGTGGACTTCCATAGCCTGCGACGGCCTTCATATCTGTCGCCATGCGGCGAATGAGTATCAGAAACCTTGACAGTTTATCACCAACTGTGCCCTTGGAGTTTTCAGGTCAAAACATGTCCCTGGTGGCAGTTTCCGTGGAGACGGTAGTCAGGTATTTAGGCGTTGGTCGACTACGCCTTTCCCGCATGAGGTTTTCTGCTGCCAGTGAACTCGACTCTCGTAATTAGACGTATTGTGCATGTGCCCATTGGGAACTGAACCTTTTCTCTCCGCGGTATTATTGCATAAAAGCATCGTGAGTAGAGTTGAGACCGGGTTCGTTCGTCCTCTTAGCCGAAGTGTCAGTCACCGACATCGTGAACCCCATCGTCTAAGACTGAGTTTCTACACAATTTTGAGAAGCATGCGACCTGGAAACTTGTTTTCGAGCTGAACAAAACTCTCATTGTGAGCATGATTCCAGTAGAGAAAATCGTCGACGGTAGAGCTCTGCCTCATCTGTTGCGAGCACCGGGGAAGATTATAGTTGATCAGCACTTTAGTTCCGATTTCATTTTAACGCTTTCTATATCTGTTTGCATGTAGCGCTGTCCTCTTGCGCTGGACTTCACTCTCACTGTACTCAATATGTTGTCTTTTAGACTCACTATTTATTGTGATATGTGCCGATGTCGTTTCGATTGCGTTATCCACACCTCCAATGCTCGAGCCGGACTGAGCTGCGTCACTGTGTATCTACTGTGTCGGTGTATGGGTTGGCACAGATGTGTCGGAGATATTGCTTGTCTCGTGCAGTAAATTCTCATTCCATCTGCAACCTGTCCATTAGCGGAGACGATCCCACAAGTTTTTGCCAGAAGCAGCACGAGCGTCTGTACTTCTGTTTCCAGTGTGCACCACGAAGAGTTACTTTCTGGGATCTTGGTTATCAGCTAATTATGGGTCCGCCGAGAGCACTGCGGCACCCTTAGCACCCCTCTTCCTTTATATTATTGCACATATTGAAATTTAACATACACAGTTAAAGCGTAAGAGAATTGCATTGATTTTGTTGAAAACACTTGCCAAACTCAGAACTTGCGCATTACTTGGAGACAAACTGACAGCCACAGATGTTTCTCTTTATGCAAGGAAAGCAACACTTTGTCTGTGCAACACGGATGCCGTTGAAATGAATGTCAGAGATCAAGACAAGCGGATTGGTTTAGCTACAACTATTTGAGTTTTATTAAAAGCATAATCGATCTACGATCGATATAACGATCGATATAGCTACACAGTCTAGTAAATAACAATCTTCAGAGATATCCCTTTATTTTTTACTCAATTGTAGTTTTATCGACAACATTAAGTGGCAACTCATCAATAGACAATATTGATAGAAGTAGTAGTGGGTGAAATATTATTGAACTTTGTGTTTTCTTCATCTACCAAAATCACTAAAGATGGAAATCGATGAATGATTATTGACTTGTGTGTATGCATTCAATGTTGCACTGGTACGACGATGACTTGTTGTGATCTTATCATTAAAGGATATGGACACAATATTATTCACAAATATCGCCTGTGTGCTGCCGGAGACTAAATGAGAAACAAAGTAGTGTGGCACAATTATCTTTCATGCACGTCGTAAAAAAAAACTAAGGAGATATCAAGTGAGATGTTTGCTGTTCCATCCCACAGAGGGCCAAAGTGACTAAAACACATTTTCAAGTGAATTTGCTACACCGAAAGGTGCAAATATCACAGCTGATATATAAACCATGATAAAGCATATTCCGTTATCCGGACTACGTCCTGTTAATGCGCAGGAGTATGAGAACGAACGCAGAACATAAAAATATAATCACCGGCTAAAACATCAATGTACATGAGTATTGTTAAAACATCAATGTATTAACAATGTACATCAATGTACATGAGATTTCTTTAAACATCAATGTACATGGGTTTTGTTAAAACATCAATGTACAGGAGTTTTGCTAAAACATCAATGTACATGAGTTTTTTTAAAACATCAATGTAGATGAGTTTTCTTAAAACATCAATGTACAGGAGTTTTGCTACAACATCAATGCACAGGAGTTTTGTTAAAACATCAGTGTACAGGAGTTTTGTTAAAACATCAATGTACATGAGTTTTATTTAATATGCGATGAAAAAAAATTACCTGCATAAATATGCCCGTATATGGATGGATGAGGGAGGTGAAGCACTGAACAGTATAGTCCCAGTATTAAACGCTGTATGAAGCATTCTATAATTGTCAACGCATTAAGAGATCATGAGTATTGCCAGTATGTTCAGAAGTGTTAATTGTGTTCACTCTCATGATTTTGATAAAATGGGGTGTAATGGAGTGTATCTCGGAAAGAGGAAATATAAAAACTATTCAAATCAAGGAATATGTCAACATGGAACTGGAACTGTGAGCCGTCACACTCTGATGGAGTAACAAAGACAGAAATTCGAACATCTATAGATTTCGCCTGCGTGTGACGATCATAACCTACGCTCATAACTGGTGCTTTAGTTTGCAAGATTACCATTAGCTTTAAGTAGAACCCTTTTATCGTTACAGACGAGAATTCACAAATAAACATACTTTACATTACTGCATTATTGTCAATGACATACATTTAATACGATTAAAATTTACTAACCGTCAAATATCAAGAGCCACGTATCAAGTAAAAGGACATTTCAAGATAGCAAAATCAACGTCCTGTAGGAAAATAACAACATATACAATTAGATCCAACAAAATATCAAGATTTATATCGACTTGTTGTATTAAAATATCTCTATCTAGGGTAATGGTATTTTATATATATATATATATATATATATATATATATATATATATATATATATATATATTATATATATATATATATATAATAAAGATAATTTAATAATAAAAAATGGAGTCACTAATTACTGCCGTCTATCGACAACAGTTAGAGCTGCAGCAAACGTACAAATGCCCTTAGATTAGAACATGAATTTTAGTACTAGAAAGTTAACTCAAAAGAATAGTAAAACCCTACTTTAGCGAGTTTCTACAAAAAGACAATCACATTTCTAAGTCATTGAAACTGTGATCGTATTCTTGATCATCTTCAGCGTTCAGTTTCACAGCTCCAGCTGTATCTCTCATGCAGCAGAGCAATGGTGCTACTAGATTTCCAGCACGGAACAGTCCAGAGAATTGAAATGCGTTGCGCCGTCGTTTTATTTGAGTATTTGTCTGACATATCCGTCTTCGGCGGTAAACTATGATTTATCAAGCAAAAAGTTAAAATACGGAGAAATACAGCATAATGGGTATATTCTTTTTTTTTTTAAAACGGTCAACTTGCTTAGAGAATTAACTTTATTGTACTAGAGTTGATCCATGTGTACTCCACGCTATCAAAAGAATAACGCACTGCCTGCTAAGAGTATCACTGATAACACATGACTCCGTATCTTCAACCAAAAATATTCCGTAATTTCAGAAACATGCACGTGTAAACAGACTAAAATCCCAGAAGATAATGTGCATCCTCGTGAGCACACATTAAACGAACAACAACTATGACACGGAGATGCCAGCTAATGAAATACTTACAATTGATTAGTATTCTCTCTTGTGCAAAATTGAAACGATGATATGAATCTGATATTTATTCATATTGTCTGTGTAGGGAAATAATCTGATTGCAAGTTTCATATTGTCTGTGTAGGGAAATAAAGCCTCTCTGTGGTTGTACACGACTTCACCACCGTAGCAGAAGTTCAACTTATGGGCAGACCAGACGCACCTAATGCTCTACAAGATTCCTGACAGTAAGAGCAGCTTGAGGTCTATGACGATTCGCCGTCATTGAGAATGTGCGATTTGGAAGTAAACATTGACGGGTCCCATAGCAAACGCCTAACAGTATTTTGAAAGCAAAACGACGAAAGCAGTATAGAAATTGAACAAATACCTCTAATACTAAGGGGTTAGCTGAAACGTAGATCTCAGAATCTATTTGTATGTCCAATGCGGAACATGATAATCAATATAAATATACAAATGCAGTGATTAAAATTAAATGAGGGAATTCAAGTTGATGTTAACATGTTATAACAACCTACGAGTATCAATAGCAGTATCGTACATACGTGTATACATTCTCGAATATTTTATCTAAAGTGAATGGTTTGGTGTCTGAGCACGGGTCTACTACATCAATCTGGTGAGGTACGATACTTTCAGCCGTCGATACTAACTTGGTTATGTCAGAAGTGTGTATAACATAAATACTTGGGATGATCAACGATTACGAGATTTGTCACACCGACTACCATGTCGATATTAACAAACTGAGTCGCTTTCAGTTCAAGATATTACTAATCACTCCAGTAAGGTATTGGTCCCAAGTAATAATACATGCAGATCTGGTTAAACTTCACAGATTGGAAAAGTTACCACATTGCAAATCCAGTCCCAAAATGTGATTACTGTACGGCGATTCATGGAATGGGAACAAAACAAGGCCTCGAGATTGCGATGGCGTCTTGGTAAGGCGGAATATGCTTTGGAAAAGTAATATCAGCATTACAGTATAGGTACCTACCGCTAGTGATAATTATTTTGTATACCGAAATGATAACTGATCACTAAATGTATACACAGATTTTATTGGAAATGTAACATACGTCCTGATAACAATTAGTCACTTGGAATATTAGATAACTATATTCATTCAATAACAAATAGACACACCTGTTGTTTTTTTATAAGTAACGAGCATCATGGGGCACTGGGCATACCAGGTGCTCCGCTTTCCCGTCCAGCAGCCACTTAAAGTATCATCATCAAGTGTCGTGCCGAATGCGATGACGATCATATTTCTCCATGTACATCGATCTCTCATATATGTCATCATCTTTGTTGGTGTCGTCAATCGAAGCCATTTAGTCAAACTGTCCAATATCTTCTCTCTCGATCTTCCCCTTGATGTTTTCCTTTCTATCTTTCCTGTTGTCACTATATTCTCAATGTCGCCTCTTCTCATTATGTGCCCAATAAATGTTTACTGTTTTTTTCCTTATATTATCAATAATGCATCTTTTCACATCCATCCTTCTAAGACATTTTTCATTGTCATACTCAAGAGTATCATCATCATCAGGTGCCACGCCGGCTGGCGTAGGTGGTTTTTGGCTCTCCATAGCTCTCTGTCCACAGTATTATGTATCAAAGTCGTTGTTGTTACCTTGCCGTACCAGGTTGTCAAAAGTCTAATATTTTCTCACGTTGTCGCCTCTGTCTCTGTTGCCTTCAACTTTGCCTGTTGTGACTATGTTCTCTAAACCTGCCTGTCTCATAAAGTGGCCAAAAAAAAGAAGATTGCCGTTTTCTTATATTGCTGATTAAGGTCCGTGTCGTATTTGACTCTTTCAACACCTCTACAATAGTTTTTTTCTGGCATTCCATGGTATTCTCAGCATTCTTCAAGAGTATGCACACTCAAAATGCCAGTTCGCTATTTATTATGTGATATTTGGATCTTTCCAAAAATCACATATTTTCTCTTCCATTCTTTTCTTAACATGTATATTTCTATCTTACACAGCATGCTTTGGGAGACTGAGAGTATCACCTTACACAGCATGCTATGGGAGACTGAGAGTATCACCTTACACAGCATGCTATGGGAGACTGAGAGTATCACCTTACACAGCATGCTATGGGAGACTGAGAGTATCACACAGCATGCTATGGGAGACTGAGAGTATCACCTTACACAACATGCTATGGGAGACTGAGAGTATCACCGTTTTTTTGTGTTGATATTTCAGCCACCAACCGAGAGTCGCTATTTTCTTTCTTTCTTTTCGCTTTATACCCCTTTATGCCTAGCAGCGTCAGGGGTAGAATGGATCTCTGGAGATGGATTTTTGTGCGCTTGTCATAAAAAAGCTATGAAAGCTTCTATTTCCATTTTCATGCTCGATACTGTGTACAGGAAATAATTTATTTATTAATTTTTCTGGAATATGCTGACGATTTCTCAAGCACCTTCCTATCATTTGTTTTATATAGAAAACCGTATGTTATCCAGAACCACTTTGGCGATAATGAGACGGTGTAAGTTTGCTTGTTCTTAACGTGTAACACATGATTCACTATCGAAATCTATTGTACAATAAACGGGTGAAAATAGAAGATGATATAAATACCCGGATTGTCAATATTTAAGGAATAATACGGTCATTATTTGTCTACACTCATCAAAATGAATGAGGGGAGAAATACTGATGATTGGGGGGGGGGTAGTTGTGTTGATGTCCAAAAATGATTGCATCCTACCACCCGTGCAGGTTATGTACCGTATTAATATAGATTATTAATCAGACAGTTTGGAAGTGCAAAAAAAAAACACTATGAAAATCAAAACTCTACGCATAAGTTGAGCAATACATGCCATTACATCGCATATATAGATTTTGGGGGTAATCTTGATATAACAATCTACGAGTTACTTTAATAGTGCTGTTTTTATAACAAGAGTACACACATTAGGTAAAAATGATCATATCCAATACTGATTACTCCAATCAAATTTCTATTGTAAACACTGACGCAGCACTCTATGATGGTTACCTATATATATAATTCAGTGTGTTCTTATCGTCTGTCTTGATCTGCAGTACATATTGCTGTTCTTGCATAGGAACACATACTATCTAAGGCAGCACATTTTCTACTCTCAGATTAGTTAATGGTAACCGTTTACGGATTATGTTATCGGACAAGTATTGTTTTTATTTTTCTTCTGTGCATTCATTCTCGAACTCCTGCTAGGACACATGATGTAGTCCAGAGACAGGAATGCTCAGTATAATGGTTTATAGATTGCCTATAATATATGAATTTCTCCTATTTGAGCACAGCGCATTTGAGTCATTTTAATTTCTCACAAGTTCATGAAACTATCAAATCACACAACTTTCCTTATCATCTATTCTCTACACTTAAGCTGCTGACGTTCACTCATATGAATACAATCTTCTTTTTCTTCTTCTCGTTCGAAGTTTGGCATGTCGTGGTTTCTTAATAAATTCTGCTGTATTTAAAGGTTCTCAGTGCTCCCTTACATCTTTCAATGGATATCCATCTCTGTGGGTCAGTGTTCTTCCCTGAACTGGTTTAGTGTATTGCAGTCATGCAGGATATGTTCATTTGTCTGTTTTGCCTGCCCACATGGGCAAAGAAATGATGTGACCATTCTTAGTCTATTTAAGTGGCTGTTGAATATGGTTGTCCTGTTCTGAGGCGGAAGATAATAACCTGCTCTGCTCTGTCTCATTACATTAGTCTGCAAAGTCCAACATAAATGTCACAGCGTTAGATATTTCGAACGCACTAGAAAACTACATGTCACTAGGATTGAGCTATATTGATATGATATGTGAGTCTTGAAAATAAAATAACCATTGGAATCTGGCGAGGTTAGTGTGAAACTCTTCTAATTCCGCTTTCAGTTTTCACGAAGAAGATCTTTTGAATCAAGACTAAAAAAGTCAGTAATATAAAACGTTGGTGAGATACCACACACTGAACGTAGCGATATTGTTTTAATTTTCTGACATTAGTGATTTTATAGGCAATATTTACGCAAAGAATGATGCCATTGCTTTCTGAACGATCCAGATTCTAATTTGCCTGAAAGGAACGGGGAGAGGGAATTGAATCACGTGCATTGTCTGTCCAAAGCGCAGTTTGCATCTCGTTATCACAGTAAAATATACATGAATCTGGACCATACAACAAAAATATGTCTACCCACTTCTGTTTGAATTTCTGACCTACCCAAATATCCTGAATAATGTCTAACTAAAATAAAACAACATTTACTCATACACGTGCATGTGTTTGTTCATTGATGAGTAGCTTCTTTGCTAATGTATGAATGTACTTCCCGCCGGCAGCAGACCCACTTTTCAAGTTTCCCTTGTTATTCATTGTTTGAAATACAATTTATTGCAGGGGTTCACCCAGCAATATGGAAGTATCGTAGGTTGACTCATGACCATATGCTATAAGACATCTGCAGAGAATTAATTAGGACTTCATTCGTTAAAAAAATATTTGTTATTATTGTCGGGATTTTCGTTGGTCGCTATTTATATACTTGAAGTCCCATATGGAAAAAATAGACAAGGCGACTCCAAGTATATAAATAGTGACCAACGGGAATCGAGACAATAATAAACAGTAATGAATGAAGTCTTAACTAAATATGTGCATAGGTCATCTATACTGTAGATAGTCATGGTAGAGTAATTCTTTAGGAAGGTTGAGGAAATGCGCCATGGCTACTAAGAATGTGTTCTAGGCGATGCTAGGCAGGCGAGTTCTGGTCAGCAACTTACTAGGTAGGTAAACACTTAGAGAGAAACTGTGCCAAAGCGTTGGTAACGGTGGCAGAATGTTACTACTCTCCCGGCGGAGTCCACATGAATATATGTACTGATTGCAATGTAGCGAACGCAAAAGAAAGAAAGAACTCAGGTCTCCTTTTATGCAACTGAACAACTAACTATTTTATTGTATACCTGTTTATGCAACATGATTTTTCTTTGAGGATACTGTGCAATATATTCCATTATTTTTGCAGTGGTGTCACCACTGAACTTAGACCTTTCTGCACCAAATATAATATGGAAATTATGTAATAAGATGTTGAGTTTCTTGTCAAAGGACGATAATAAAACAGATGAATGTGGATCAAAAGCTATTGATAATAAAAATGGCACTAGAAAATGTGTATTGATTATCGACGATTTTATTACATCGTTATAGATAAACAAAAAGTGTTGACACATCAAGCTAATTAGTAAAATTATATTTGTGACAATACATTTCAAGCATTACTTCCAACAATCAGCCAGATATTGTTGACGCTTCCATTTTACCCGTGTCGTTTCAAATGTATAAACTAAAGAAATAAAATAGCTTTATATTATTATTATTATTATTAATTTTAATATTATTATTATTCTCTGTGACATACTCTTTCCATAACATGAACTATTTATGGACGCACGTGATTCTGAGAGAGTTGACCTGCTACAACGAAAGACACATTTAAACAACTGTAATGTCATCCATTTATTCTCAAAACAATAATTCACTAATATCGAAATACACAATAAGATAACAATAATCGACATAGTTTTGTTGTTTTTGTACATCGTGAACAGACGTATCTATGTTTATAAAATGTTAGTATTGTCATGTGACATATGCTTTCCATAACGCTGTCTTCCCAATGAAATCTCTGAACCCCTCTCTGTCTTGTGTATGCGGCTTGCATTTTCTAGCGATGTATTCATGTTTTCTTTAATGTCGTCTGTCCATCGTCTTCTTGGTGTGCCTTTTCTCCTCTTCCAAGGTATTCTTCCCTCCATTATTTGTCTTTCTAAACAGTTATGTCTCTTTATATGACCAAAGAGTTGTAGTTTTCTTTTTGTTATTGTGTTTAGTAACCAACACTCTGGAATCTTCAATGTATTTATATTATCTGAGTTTCAGATTTCTTCCTTCCATGATATTCTAAGTATCTTTCTGTAGCATTTCAGCTCGAATGCCGTGATCTTCTTTATCGCTTTTTTACTTAGAGTCCATGTTTCACAGCCGTATGTTGCAACCGGAAAAATAAATGTTCGTAACATTAGAAATTTCGTTTATATTTTGTTGTTTTTCCATATGTTTTTCAACCGTGTTATTTTACAATATGACATTGCTAATCTCTTCCTTATTTCTGCCATGCAGTCTCCTGCACTGTTAATGTTTGCTCCTAAGTATTCACATTTATCTACACATTCTATCTCAGTATTGTCTATTCTGATTTTTGTTTGCTGTGTTGTTATATCTGTTGACATAATTGTAGTCTTTTGCGTGTTTAAATACAAGTTTTGTAATTCACTATATTTCTTTGTGTTCTTGATTATTTGTTCTAATCAATTTATATCATTTGATAGAAGCACTGTGTCGTCTGCGTAGCGTAGTTCCGGGATTTTGAATCCACCGATGTTTAAAGCGTGGTATAAAATTTTAGTACTATATCTAACATATTTAATGAAAAAATGTCACGTGATATTTGAAAATACTCACTTTACTTCTAATGTTCGGATTGCTCTATACAGCGGATGTGAATGCAATTTGGTTATGTCTGAGTTTATTTCCATCAACAATAAAAGAAATTATGCCTTTAGTCAACCATAACTTCCGATGTGAGAGGACAGAGCGTAGACAGTTCAAGATTCATTCTCAAATGAATTTCTAAACTGACATATTGTTTTATTTAAAAGCTGCCTCTTATAGTAATGCACACACTTTTAAACCGCGGCCAGGAGTCGAAGTTGATTATATTAGAGCATTCCGTCCTGGTGCGTTCCTGCGTCAGTTGATCTAATACTTTCGCGTTCGCCTGGATGATGTCAACATATCTTAGTGCAAAAATATTTACTTTCAGTTAAAGACCCTGTTAAAAGTATATATCTCGGATTTTAAGAACACTATCACGTCGTATCTTCTTCTTCTTCTGCGTTCAGCATGTGGTCATGCTATACCGTCAGACCTGTCGTCAAGACGAAGTCCACTGTCTTCACCAGGTCAGAGCGGCTGCCCTATAGCTTTTGCCTCAAGTCTGTATCCTCTAGCCATGTCTGCTGTCTCTGCTCTTTGTATGCTGGGCAGTCCTGAAGTATGTGTTCTGGAGTCTGGGTTCCGGATCCACATGGACATTCATCTGTGTATGAGATCCTTAATCGACAAAGGTGACCCAACAGTCTGCAGTGGCCTGTTCTAAGGCGAAATATTGTGGTCTGTTGATATCTCTGGAGGAGATGTATTGCATCATGTTCGTATTCCCCTTCCATTTCTTTCTTCCACTTTGCTGTGTATGTGTTGCGCATTATTGTTTTTACTTCTCCATAAGACAGTGGGTGTCTGTGTTGCCCCATTTCGCTTCCTGCCTTTGACAGAGCATCCGCTTTCTCATTTCCCATGATTCCACAGTGTGATGGTATCCACTGAAGAGCAATAGCTGTTGATTTTCATACGTCGTATCATTTCATACAATCAGATTGTGGAGAAAGCCTTGTCAATGTTGGGTAGTGTATTACTTTCTGTAACGTCCTGCGATTG
Organism: Meghimatium bilineatum; assembly: GCA_034231615.1. NCBI lineage: Eukaryota > Metazoa > Mollusca > Gastropoda > Stylommatophora > Philomycidae > Meghimatium > Meghimatium bilineatum. The sequence goes on along the minus strand of CM067305.1, from coordinate 44,176,684 downwards.
ACGTAAATATCAAATTTAGAAAATATCTCATTGTATCATTTCATCGTACCCTTGTCATTGTTGAGATAGTGTATTACGTACTAGTAAAGCCCTGCGACTCACTGTAAATATCAATCCTCCTCCAGAGTTGCCTAATAATTTGAAATTACACTGTTCAACTCGCAGTCTATGTAGTAGAAGCTGCCTTGTTTGTCTCATAAACAAGCCCTCCCAATCGCCTCATCTCCGAAGCATACGTGCCTACTACGACCAACTGTCACAGTCCACCACTTACATACATATGCAAATGTGTATAGATATATAATGAAAGATCAAGTTGGATTCTGAAAAGATTCCAGTCAAGACAGTTAAAGGACATATGTGTTATAACTCTGTGCTGTATAGATCAATAAAGCCCTTGGGACCTCGAAACGTTTACATATAATCGGGGGCATGTGTCAGGGACAGATATTTTTAATTTTTGCTGTCCTTGGACATGTTTTCACTTCTTGTGATTCCCAGACTCGGTCATGCCCATCGTGTTCTCTCTTCTCGTATGTTCATGCCTTTCCTGTTTGTCCTCATTATAAAAGAGCCATGTTGTGATAAAATCAACACTGCCTCGTGTCGATCTAAAAAAATCGAGTTTCACTTTTCTTGAAGAGATAAGAAAAGCATGTACGTGAATAACCATACAACACTATGGTTGCTACTCACTCGTGAACTCGGACTATGAAGAAATGTTTACTAGGATTGTATTGATTGAAATGTAAACCAAGTTATTGATAGCCAGCAAGTAAACGTCTCCTTCTCTTTGACTAGGTCTTGTGGCTAATATATTTCATAGACATTGATAAAGCTGGCCAAGTAAATAAGCCAGTCCGATAGATAAGCCAATCCGATAGATACAATCTGTGGAGAAAGAAAGGACGTCTGAGATAGATCATTGTCGATTTGTCCGGGCTGCAGTATATTCTAGTAAGTTACTTTAACATGGGAAGCAACTATCGCTGAGGATATTGGTTTAAGTTTTCGCGGGAGCACATATGATGACATTGGTAGTATCGTATAATTTGAATCTGGAATAAAATATTAGAAATAAATACATTCTATAGAGAATTGGGCCAAGAGTAGGATTTTTTTTTAAAGTTGTATATCTATACCGAATTTATATCACGTTGTTCTTCTTCTGTATTCGTTCTCAGACACCTGCATCTTAGCAGGATGTAGAACGAACGGAGTGTGTTGTGCAATGGTTCACAGATAATATGCGCTATCAACGCCTATCGTTCTGAAACATCCGACATCAGCATGCATTTTTGTCACTTGACCGTCTATGAGATGGGACAGCCGAGTCCACCGCAAAACAGATTTAGTCACCTTCTACGACATGAGTGGCAAGGTAACATTATTGCTATACACTGGTCCCCTCTCGGGCTCTGGCAACACCTGGCGATACTACGATATGAGTGGCTAGGTAATATTACTGCTATACACTGGTGTCCTCTCAGGCTCTGGCAACAACTGGTGATACTACGATATGAGTGGCAAGGTAATATTACTGCTATACACTAGTCCCCTCTCGGGCTCTGGCAACATTTGGCGGTACCACGTTGTTTAATTGTTATTTTTTGATCTCTTCAGTTCTTTATTAATATTTATAATTGAGTTATTATATGAATGCTATATTGTATCTACAAGTATATACCAAAAGAAAGTGTCACATCCTTATAACCTTATCCCTGACAATTTGTTCGTGCATTGGTTGTAATTACAACATATTTGTTCTTTGTTACTTCTTTTAAATAATATAAGCCAGATGTGAAGAAAATACAGACAGTCAAACTATAGCACTGCCCGTGTGTTGCCGGGGCCCGAAAGGGGAGCAAAGAATAGCAACACTGTTTACCTTCCACGCATGTCGTAAAAATCGACTAAGGAGGTTATGTGATGGAGTTGGCTGTCCCATTCCAAATAGGATCAGTGACCCACAGCCATCCTGAAGTAGGATGTGTCCGGCTGAAAGGCGCAGATATCGCATCAATGCTGTAAACCCCGCCACAACGCATTCCGTTCTCCGGACTACATAATGCTAATCTACAGGAGTTTGAGAACGAACGCAGAAGAAGAAGAAACTATAGCACTAGTCAGTCACGCTGAGTACAAATTATTATATGTGTTGGCTCCTGGGATAACAAAATATCAATCCACACGTTTCTCAATCACGCTGTAAATCATGAAACTAAACTGTAAAAATATGAAGTACGAACGTCAAATCTGTATTACTAATGTCATGAGTGTTCAAAACTAAAATAAACTAGGGGAGACAGTATGCGTCTATTAATGATGAGTAAGAACATAGATTTTGGTGTATTCTCTTCTTAAGTGATTTTGTTCTTGTTTTATATGATGTTTCACCCACAAGACATATTGGTCAGATTTATACACAGATAGGTCAGCACATACTACAGTGAGGAATGGAGGTTCAGGTGTATATATAGAATATCCACACAAGCCTAGAGATACGATCAGAACACCAACAGGGAAATTCGGTAATAATTATGATGCAGAAATTCAGGCAGTTACGGTGGCAACTGAAAAACTGCTGAACTTCAACCATGTCCATAGCCCGTGGTATTCCTGACATATGCAAGGTCAGGTGCGTCAAGCTATCCAGTATGGAAAACTAACAGAATTGCACAAACTACTTAATGAACTGTCTTACCAGTATAGGGTAACAATGCAGTGGATACCCTCTCATTGTGGAATATTATGAAATGAAAAAGCAAACCAATTGACTAAGGAATGTGATGTCAAATACCAGCGAGATGTACCAATAACCTGCTATCAGAAAAAACAGAGATCATCAAGTCAATAAGAAAGACACAAATACCAATGCGACTATTACATTATGAACAGATCAGAACAAGTTATAATTCTACGCCTCAGAACGGGACACAACCGACTCCGCAGTCACATGTACACATAATTCAAGATTGGCAACACGGCCATGTGTGCTTGTGGACAGGCATCACTGAGTGCCAAACATGTACTTCAAGAGTTGTACCGAGTATGAAACGCTGAGACAGACATACTGGCCAGAGAAATCAAAACTGGAATCAAGATCTATGGGCACTGTGTGAACTACAAAAGACAGTGAGTTTTATTCAGGAGACAGAATTACAAATATCGACATGTTTCTAGTGAATGAAAGAAGAAGAAGAAAATGATGATTTTTTATTCGTAATTAGAAACCTGTATCGTAGCACATATGACATTCCCATTAGTGCTTCGCAATTTTCCAGCAGTCATCTATGTGTATGGAGACTCACAGATTCCGCCATGTGCTGATAACATAATATTCTGATCTTTCCATTGCGGGTACATATTCTCCCATAATACGCATTTCTGTCATTATTTTTGTGCGCACGTTATCCCTGTAGTGTCGTCTTCTCTTCCCTACTGTAAATCAATGACTTACCCTATGTTGGCCCTATTCTTTTCAACGCTGTAGCATCACCCTCATCAATCACGGCTTGGCAATGAGTTATGTATGCTTAAAATATATATTTTTTTGCATATATTCATTGTAACCTATCTCATACTTTATACATATTCTCTTGTATTATTTAGTCAGTGTCCATGTCTAACCTTGTTAGCATCGTGTTTATATAAAAATGTTGTGATCAACTACAATCTTGTGCGTCTATTTCAATACGAACAGCAGGGTGCTTTAAAAGTGATTACATCTGATAAAATAACTATGTTGTCTTGGTTGACACGTGTTTCCAATTCTCTGACAAGTCTTCCATGTGATAGCAGCATGATGTCATGGCATTAAAATTAGTTCACTAGTTGTTAATATTTTTATGGTTTCTCTGCATATTGTTCATATGTGTTATTCTTGTTGCCATGACTATTGTTTTTCCATTGTTGATCTTCAAGTCACGAAAAATAGCATGTCATATTAAATACACGCAAGGGAAAGAAAGCATAAACTAAAATTATTTTAATTCAATTTGGATACTATTTTTATGTGTGTAGGGAAAAATATAATTTTTGCAGGTTCATATTTAATTTGCATTTGAATGTAATCGCTTCTTATTTGTGGATCGCATCTGTAGAAATTGGATTTGGACAACTAGTAAAAGCTGCAAAGAATAAAATCATGTCTTCTTTCCATGTTTGTCGTAGGAAGCGACTAAGAAAAGCAGGGAACAAGCTGATAACCTTTCATCTCTGACAATAATCATCAATGTCATATCACATATTATAACTTCTTACTTTTATCTTCTGTTAAATAACCCCCACGGATGACTTAGGGATGAAGAACAGCGGGCATTGTACCGTTGACCTTTTGTTGCAGACTCATAGTTGAATGCTAGATGTGCCAGTACTGCAGATGTGTTAACAAATCTGACAGAATAATGGCGAGATAGTTAACTTAGAAGTGTGTGATGTGCCGCCTGAAATACTTGGTAATCCTGGGATAGTGGCACACTAACTGCTTACCATGGAGAGGTAAACATGCATCCATAAACCTCCTTACACAACCATGCCTGTGACACTTTGTATGTGTCTGAAAAATGCTAGTTACAGCTATGAAGAACATGTGCTTTTGTCAGAAAGTCATGGGCTGTCAGGAGCTACCTGCTCACAGCTAATGAATTATTTCATCGTCAACATGTGTCAAAAGCTCCCTGTTCCACAACTAAATTGATTATTTCATCATCATCATCATCATCATGTGCCAAGATCTACCTACTCACAGCTAAATGGATTCTTTTATCATGATCATTATCATGTTAGTTATCATTTTCTAAGTTATCCATCTGAAGGTCTAGTATTCTAAACCACTATTTTATAAAGATAGAATTTTTGAAATAGCTAAATGCAGCTTTACGATGTGAATTTCTGAGTGAAGTATTAGAAAGTTGTCGATATGTATGCGTGTATGTGAAACAGATATAAGAAGAGTTAAATATCAGCTTTACGTAGAACAATACACTGAAACTGTTATTTTAACTAGTAATATTTGTTTGTATATTCCGAAATATACGTGCACAGTTTAGTGTAGTCTCCCAATTAATCTTTTCTTTAAATGCATCATAAACTAAGTGCAATGTAGATTACCGTGTATACGCATTATTACAGAGCAACCATATTTCGAAGTTGTAATTTGAAATTGTGCAATGGAGTTTGAAAAATAAGGCTAATGGATGTAGAAAGAGTGAACCAGTTTTAGTGACATTGATGATACTGAATGGACCATAGACTTAACTGTAATCAAATAATAGGCTGCCTGTTATAAACCGTCGATAATAATAGCTTACAGTTCCATCGATATGGAAGAGGATACTGAGGTTATGTAAATCATTGGTAACACGTATAATAGCGAAATAGATTAATGGTTCTACCAAAAGACATCCACTAAGAACACTACAAAGGATGAGAAAGAAACAACATAGTCCAATTTCACATAACATATTACTCGTTAGACGGGATACATGAGGAAGTCAGAATTCCAGAGTTGTTAAAAGCCGCCGGCTTTCTCAATGGTTGGATACATGCAACACTGTTGACTTCTGACACCGAGAACCTCGTTACATACTGTCTCAAAGTTTTCACACGAATTAAATTGTTGAAGACAAATGGAAATTTACTTGAGAAATGGTAATACAGTGACGAAATGCTTAAATTATTAACAACATAATTCTGACAACATAATAACTTGATCTTAAATTCATTGAAATATAATGGTATCTTCAATTATAAAATTTGCATCGAAAATGGTCTATATTTTTGTCCTGTTTTAACACAGAAGTTAGGGGATGTCCATAATTCACGTCAACAATGTTTTGCCATATTATGACACCTCCTACTCCCCACTACCACTCTCCCCTCCCAATCTGAAATGTGCATTCATTTTGTGTGTGCGAAAATGTACGATTAAAAAGTTGTATTATCACTTTCAAATTGTTGTAAAAGAAAATGTAAACGCCAGCAATGTAAGTGATATATACAACAAATGTAAGTGATAACAAAATCCATGGTATATACAACAATGTAAGTTGTATGTACACCATTGTAAGTGGTGCATACAACAATGTATGTGGTATATACAACAATGTATGTGGTATATACAACAATGTAAGTGGTATATATAACAATGTAAGTCGTATACACTACGATGTAAGCGCTATGTACAACAATGTAAGTGGTATATACAACCCATCTTTTCTAAAGTCAACTCTGGTCATACTCTCCCGTCTGCTTTGTCAACAAGTGTCAAACATTTTCAGACTGGCTCATCATATCGCCGAAATTTATGGACACCTGTATCAGACAATTTTCGTACAAGAAAGTACTTTCTGTTATTACCAAAAAATATTTGTATAAAGCATGTGGCATTATATTCAGGACGTAGAGAACAACCAACTATGTTTGACTGTTGTGATTTTCTAAGCAATGTTGACATCCATCATCTATGTATTGCTTTCATAACAGCCCGCCTGCACTAATTGACTAATGTAAACTGTTAGCTTGGCGATCCGAGAGGCCCTCTGTACCTCTCCCCACTACAGAGTCCGACATACACTTAATATGTTCACCTACACGATGATCTATATCTTACGTACACGGTAAAATATGTACACAACCATTACATTTTGAAATGCGCCGTAAACCTGTGTCTCAAAGGCATAACGGATTCACTTCATGGCAAATCTTTACCCACTATGTACTCCATTCCAGCCAATCAGTACTGCTGTTGTAACACTGCCGTTACTGAACTGCGTACAGTACTGCTGTTGTAACACTGCCGTTACTGAACTGTGTACAGTACTGCTGTTGTAACACTGCCGTTACTGAACTGCTTACAATACTGCTTTTGTAACACTGCCGTTACTGAACTGTGTACAATACTGCTGTTGTAATACTGCCGTTACTGAACTGTGTACAATACTTCTGTTGTAACACTGCCGTTACTGAACTGCGTACAATACTGCTGTTGTAACACTGCCGTTACTGAACTGTGTACAGTACTGCTGTTGTAACACTGCCGTTACTGAACTGTGTACAATACTGCTGATGTAACACTGTCATGATTGAACTGTGTACAGTACTGCTGTTGTAACACTGCCGTTACTGAACTGTGTACAGTACTGCTGTTGTAACACTGCCGTTACTGAACTGTGTACAATACTGCTGATGTAACACTGTCATGATTTAACTGTGTACAGTACTTCCTATTTAACACTGCCATGACTGAACTGTGTACAGTACTACTATTGTACCCTTGCTCTAAAATGCGATAAGTGTAATAGTGACTAGTCTGTGAAACACAATACGAATAGTACTAATACTAATAAAACATTTTCCTGCATCGCTTTGAAGGAACGCGTATAATTTATAAAATTCTCTAGAGAGGACTTTCTTTGTGAAAATGAAACGTATTTATGGACTGTTACCAGGGTACTCTGTTCAATATTTCACCAAACCAGAGCGTATATCAATCAATCAATATCCTGTATCGATTAGAAACACTCACGACATAAAGAATATAAAAGGCTCGAGAATGAAGCGCGGCATACTGTGCGTTGCGCAGGCGGACAATACAATAGTCCAAGTTACGAAAGTTTCTACCTTTCCAAAATTAGAAAAATTGCTCAGTGCTATGAAACAATGACACACTTATAATTGCATGATTACATTTGGAACGAAATTTGCAGCGTATGACACTAGAAACGCTAACTTTCATATTAATAACCTGATATCTGTTAGAAGGTGTGCCGATGTCATAGTACTCACAGATGGATTTGTTTGTCATTGGCAGAAATCTGGTCGGGGTTTTATAGTAATTTCAAGTGGTAGAGTCACTGCCAAACACAGCAGAACAAACAAGACAAACACTCACAGTATAAAGATGGAAGTTGAGGCTGCTAGTTTTGCTTTTTAATTACTCAGAGATTTAATTTGCGGAGGCAGTGATATTGCCTGGTGTTTATTTTAATCCTCCTAATTGTCAAAATATACAATGTCAGTATGAGTTGATCGCATCTAGACAAGGTAGTAGATACGTCTTTGGAATGGGTGGGCATGGGTTTATCCAACAAAGTAATAAAAAAAGCGAACAGTCTGGTTTTTCTGTGGTGGTTTAGTTGCTTATTTTGAAAAAAAATCGATTTTGCTGTACTTCCTAGCAGTAAGTGCAAATTTCTAGTTTCTTAGATAAAAATGGAGGAAGGGTTTAAACCCCATGCCCTTCCCTATCTATGAGCTAAGCGTGTTCCAATCTCCTAGGTATGACTTGAATTTACTGCAGGCGTTCGCGAAAATGTAAAAGTAGATTAATAAATAACATATAGTCAGTCTCTGTGAACTGAGAATGGATGGTGGCAAACTCAACTGTAGTCAATAAATTTAGTATAATGGTAAACACACACTTGTAGTCAGTTGTCTAACTCTGTGGTGGAGTGGTATAGGCGCGTCTGTGACGGCCAAGGTACAGAGTTCGATATTTATACTGCCTAGAACATCACTACAGCCAATACATGCTGGGTTGATGGCTACGTACTGAATAGGATATGCTACTAATTTTGTTGTAGTAATTTAGTAGAGAATGGATGCTGGCAAACACAAATGCAATCAGGCAATTGGGTATAAGGGCACATGCAACTGTAGTCGTTGAATTGAAAATACTTAAGGACAAATGTGACTGCATCGAGAGAAATGAGAATGAATAATGGAAAACGCACTTGTAGTGATTTTAGAATGGATAAGTGCTAACAGAAAGTGTAGTCAGTGAAATGAGAATGGATAAGTGCTAACAGAAAGTGTAGTCAGTGAAATGAGAATGAATAAGTGCTAACAGAAAGTGTAGTCAGTGAAATGAGAATGAATAAGTACTAACAGTGTAGTCAATCTTTTGAGAATGGATACGGCCAAACACACTTGCAGTCAGTGAATTGAGAATGAGTGTGTGCAAACACACATTTAGTCAGTAAATAGAGAATGAATGAGGAAAACCTAATTTATAGTCAATTAATTGAAAATCCATGTGTAAACATACATGTATTGAGTGAATGGAAAATGAATAAGGAAATACGCACATGTATGCCCTCATATAGACACACGTGTTAATCAGTGAAATGAACATAAGGGAAGACACATCTACAGTCACTGAAGTGAGAAAGAATAAGGCTAACTAAACTCACATGTAGTCTATGAATTGAGAATGAATATGGTGAAACGCAACTGTGTAAGTTAATTTATAATTATGAGGGCATACGCACATGTAGACAGTAAACTGAGAATGAGGGCATACGCACATGTAGACAGTAAACTGAGAATGAGGGAATACGCACATGTAGACAGTAAACTGAGAATGGTTACGGAACGAATGCAAAATTGATACAGGCAAAAATGAATTTGTAAGCATTCAATCGAGAATAGATAAAGACGTACTCACTCGTAGTCAATGAATGGAGATTGAATAAGGTGACCACTCTTATTTTGATTAGGTGTCTCTTGTTAGATGTGGACACTGTAATCTGTGATCATATTGTGAGAATTTGGTCACACTAATAGGACGGTGCATTTCAAGGGCAATATAAGTAATGTGTTTAACCAGCAAGCTATGGGTATCTATTTACCTGGATATGTACTGGTTGTGACTGAACATCCACATGTTTCCATCCGTACCTATTCACCTGGATATTTACTAGCTGTGACTGAACATCTACGAGTACCATCAGTATCTATTCACCTGGATATTTACTAGCTGTGACTGAACATCTACGAGTACCATCAGTATCTATTCACCTGGATATTTACTAGCTGTGACTGAACAAGTACGATTACCATCAGTATCTATTCACCTGGATATTTACTAGCTGTGACTGAACATCTACGAGTACCATCAGTATCTATTCACCTGGATATTTACTAGCTGTGACTGAACATCTACGAGTACCATCAGTATCTATTCACCTGGATATTTACTAGCTGTGACTGAACATTCACGAGGTTATCTGGAGATAGATAAATGACGTAGATGCATAGACTAGAAAATATCATTATTGCTTATGTTTATACTGACAATCGTAATTTATGCATACATCAATTATATCGTTGGCACATTTCTGAACACACCTATCAATGTGACCATTATATTCAAATAATTAACGTTTCTTTATATTAATATTGCCTATGTCACAATACATTCAATTTTATTAGTGTTACAAGCACATTTCCCAATACATTTTATTACCAAATCCCGACTCAATTTTTTATTTACGTAAAACTCTCATTTGTGTATTAATTTTCTATGAGCAGTCCATGTTTAGACCATTTAGTTGTCTCTGGGGCGCGTTATTTTATTCAGTAACACTGTCTTCCCCTACGCGTGACAGCTCTGTCAACACACATGATAGTGTGATGTCGCATAATTTCTTATATGCAAGGGCCGATCACTCTGTTTGCAAGGACAGACAGTATTGATACTGTGGGGAAAAACTGTAACAGAGATATATGCTAAAACCCGCCAGACTGTCGCAGGATATTGGAACCGAACTCTAATAATTGCGATGGGCTTGCATAGATGTGTGAAATATTCATAACAGCAATCAACCCCGGCGGTCGGTATGGCGCCGATACGTGAAATATAATTGTCTAGAGAGAGGATACGGTTTAGCCCGTTCGAGATTGAATGACATAAATATGTGCGCACTTGAAGGAGAATGCTACTGATAAAATAAGCAACTGCAAGACATATATATGTTTATGGGGTTCGAGAGGAGGGCAAGATAAGTATCACTGCTATAAATCGGTCGTGTCTTAAGTGGAGAATCATGTTTTAAGAGGGGAATCATCTTTTATATGGAGAATCATGTTTTAATAGGGGAAATCACGTCCTTTAAGTGGAAAATCATGTTTTAAGAGGGGAAATCACGTTTTTAATTGGATAATCATGTTTTAAGAGGGAATCCTTTTTTATATAGACAATCATGTTTTTAAGAGGGGAAATCACGATTTTAAGTGAAGAATCATGTTTTAATAGGGGAAATCACGTTTTTAAGTGGAGAATAACTTTTTAAGAGGGGAAATAACGTTTTTTAAGTGGAGAATCATGTTTTACGAGGGGAATCATCTTTTATATGGAGAATCATGTTGTAAGAGGGGAAATCACGTTTTTAAGTGGAAAATCATGTTTTAAGATGGGGAATTACGTTTTTAATTGGATAATCATGTTTTAAGAGGGGAAATTACGTTTTTAAGTGAAGAATCATGTTTTATAGGGGAAATCATAAGTGGAAAATCATGTTTTAAGAGGGGAAATCAAGTTTTTAAGTTGATAATAATGTTTTAAGAGCGGAAATAACGTTTTTAAGCGGAGAATCATGTTTTACGAGGGGAATCATCTTTTATATGGAGAATCATGTTTTGAGGGGAAATCACGTTTTTAAGTGGAGAATCATGTTTTAAGCGGGGAATCTTCTTTTATATGGAGAATCATATTTTAAGAGGGGAAATCACGTTTTTAAGTGGAGAATCATGTTTTAAGAGAGGAAATCACGTTTTTAAGTGGAGAATCATGTTTTAAGAGGGGGGAGGGTCACATATTAAGTGGGATCATGTTTAAAAGGGGGGGTAATCGTTTACGAGGAGATTCATGTATTAACTGGTGAATCATGATTTAAGAGGAGATCATATTTAAGAGGGGAGTCTTGTTTTAATAGGAGAACCATTTTTTAAGAGGAAGTCATGTTTTAAGAGGGTAGCAATGGTTTAAGAGAGGAATCATTTTTTAAAAAGGCGATTGTACCATTGCGTTGCCTTGGCCCGAAAGGGGAGCAAGGAACATCAACACTTAAATTCCATGCATGCCCTAACATGTGACTAAGGAGATTTTGGAGTGGGGTTAGTTTCGCACATAGCGCTTACGTGGCATAGAAATCATGCTGAAGTCGGATAATTCACGATGAAAAGCTCCACTATCGCAGTATAGTTGTAAATCATAATACAACACTTTCCGGACTACATCCAGCTAAGATGTAGTAGTTTGAGCTTGAACGAAGAAGATGAAGAAAAAGAGGCGACGAAAGACGACTATACGTCTATTTGGAGATATAATTCAAAATAACTCAGCATGGCATGCGTTATTAGATATGTAGGACTGAATTGCGCAGATATATATACAGCTTACAGCTACGATGAAACGCTATAAATTGTCGTGATATCTATTAACATCAAAAACTATTTCATATCTGTAGCATATTCTATCTAGAACGCAGATTTCTGGATGTACTCTGGAGAACTCATGATTCTAGGAAAGTTGACCTGTGGCTGTTTTACTTCAAATTGAGTGCACACATAAAAATTGAATAATAGTGTAGGACAGGGGTCGGCAACCTATGACACGCGTGCCATACTTGGCACGCCAAGCAATTTCAAATGGCACGCAGACTCTTCACGTTTCCTGTATATTGTTGACTATAAATCGATTAGCGGGGTTTCCTCGCTCATTTCGGCACTCGCCTAACGCCTGAAGATTCAGAAAAGTGTGTCAAACTCAAAGTGACAAAGTATGTTGTCGATATTGAGCAACTGACCAAGATATTGCAAGGGCAAGGCTCCCATTAATAATAAAAAAAAGTTTTTTTAAAAATCATTCAAGAAACTCTTATTTCTTTTAATGTTTACAAGTTTACATATTATTGAATATCACTATATATTAAGTAATTAAAATATAAAAATAAAATATTTGGTAAAATAAGAATATTGGCCTCGACTTGTATAAAATGATATGTGATGTTGAACTCTGAAAAATGTGAAACCTTAATTTGGCACACAGTTAGCAAAAGGTTGCCGACCTCTGGTGTAGAATACAGCAAATTCTGTGTCAATAGTGAGATTGTTCGCTGACTGACATGTACTTCGTACACTAATATATATATATATATATATATATATATATATATATATATATATATATATATATATATATATATATATATATATATATATATATATATATATATATATATATATCACTTCTGTTAGCATGTAATACACTATGAAAGAAGTTACTTTTATATCTCCCTCTCTGAAACAATGTAAACATTATATTCACAATCGAATGTCTTACGTTTACACGTCTATGTTTCGTTAGCGGCTACAATTACATACGCAATAATCATAGAGGAATTGCAATTTTGTTCGATTACAATGTCGATTCCATTGCAATTATTATTCATTTTTTTCAAAATGGAAAGCATATTCGCTTACGACGGATTTCTTAACGTTAGTTTATTTTCTGTACACAGCGGATAAATTAAACTCTAACTGTTCGACATTTACTGGACCATGAATGTTACAGATGCCAGAGGGACATCTTAAGTAAACGAAATGAAAGGATATTGTGTCACAAATTAAAGCTCTTCATTGAATGAAAAATACTTCTGCTCTATATACAATATTTGTAATAACATCCTGTGTGTTTTAGCAAGACCAACTGGGGACGTGGCTAGTTCTTCTATCTCACATACCTCAAGATACTAGTCCTATATTTATCGTACATAGAAAATCAAGGGTTTGCAGAAGAGTCAAACCCGATCTGGGATGAATTTGACAACGCCACATATAATCTAAAACTTGTTTTACGCCATTTCAGAATTTGCCAGTTTCAAAGATCAGAATTTAGTCTTAAAATCCATGTACAATTTATTTATTATTCAGTTGTAAATGTCTCATGGAAACTTTGAATCTGCAAAAGTAGCATCGTTCATTTTGTATGTTCGCTAAAAAAATATTAACCTCATTACATTTTATGAAACATGACAACGATCATTTCATTCAAATTACAATTGAATGAAGGCTTTTGTGAGAGAATAACGTGCTTCTTTGATGTCGTGTACTATAAAAAATCAATTCGACGTTGTCTGTGAGCTAGAACATTTGACATTTTATTAGGTCAACTAAACTTCTATGAAAATAATCGATGAAGTCATTTGCTAAAAGTCAAACTTCAATAATGTAGGAAATATAAGAGCGTGTATCGTGACGAGAAAAAGCTAAATATCTGTCGTTACGAGGCCAGTAGATAAGTAGGCTAGGTTTGGTGTGTTCAACCCCCCTCCCACTTTTTATATACATATATCTGAAAATGACATTTAGTACTTGGAACGTAACGAAAAATTCAGTAAAAACTCAAACATTAGCGATATTTCCGTCAAATAGTGAAAAGTACGCGCGGAAAAAGACGAATGTCATTTTCTCCAAAGCAAAACATATTTTTGAAGGTACTAATATCTACGACTCTGGTAGTGGCATTGATGAGACCTTCCGTAATCCGAAAAGGAAGCAATATCCCAATTAATGTATCCCTGATTGATGTAGTTGTTAAAGAGTGGATGTTTATTAATGGTGCTTCAACATCTGCCATCTAACTGTGAAACGTTCGCATAAGCATACACAAGGAAGACCGCAGCATAGGTTAAGTCATAGCAGGTAACCTCTTCCCCGTTGAATTTAATCACCATCGTGTGCTGTCTACGCAACGAAATTTGGTTGCAACGGACCTCTGTTGGCGTCTGTGACCACGTTGATAGCGATACAGATAACATAAAAATTGTCACTCATGTTTGAGCGTGAGTAGATTTAAACGTGTGACCAGAGTCTAAGTGTGAGAGCCGGTTCTCTCCTATGCGGGACTGCTTCTAGGGATATGGTTACATACGACCACTGGTCAGTGGGTGTGGTAAAAACAGTTAATGCATTATTTACCAATGCCCAAGTCTGATGTTTGGGCACATAAAACGGAGACACAATGCATATCCGTTCTCCTGACTACGTCCTGCTGGGAATATGGTGGGAAAACCCTCTCATGACCGTGCCGTGCTATGATGCAGTAAGGCGGCTTTATCATGCGACACCAATCGAAATACATTTATTATATGAATTTTGTGGATCATGGATTGGGAATCGGACACAATAAGAGCGCTGATTATGAAAACTATTTCTGAATTCTTTGTGTGACATCCTTAATTACTTCGATCCCCGTCCTCATACTGCAGGTTTTTGTACTACACGCTTCACACTTTTCATCAAAGAATTTCTGAGAATTTCTACACGTGACTATAAATGAGCATTATAAAACGGAACTTATACTAATGTTCTAACATGCGAATATAAGCATAACGTATAAAGTTTAGCTGAAATGTAATCAATCAATTAATCAATATTCCTCCTCTTACGTTTCAATACGTTCCGTTTACGTGTTACGTTCCTCTTACGTTTTCAATGTTTCTATATCAGTAATTTCATCGCTGATACAAATTGCTCAGTTTTTCTATAGTTCATACAGAGGTCGACATAGCTCTGATGTCTGGTGTTGTTTCTCCGTGACAGTATGTTTGTCTGGGCTGATTTTGTTCTTCTGCATTCGTTCTCAAACTCCTGCAGATTAGTACATTGTACAGGATGCGCTATGTTACGGTTTACATGTTGGATGCCATATCTGATACATTTGGCCTGAAGCATCCAACTTAGAATGGCTACTCAATCACTTGAAACTCTATGGCAGAGGTCCTCAACATTTTCAGACGGCGAAAACCGACCACATGGAATAACTAGTGCTGGCGAGCACCGCCCACGTGTCATCATGTTGCTGGCTAAAACCTCCCAAATGCCATCATTGTTGCTGACGAACACCGCCCACATAGCATCCGTTTTTCGGGCGATAACCTCCCATATGTCATCATTATTACTGGCGACAACCTCCCACGCGTCCTTGATGCAGGCGAGAACCGCCCACATGCCTTGATTGCTGACGAGAACCGCCCACATGTCTTTATTGCTGACGATAACGACACAAATGGCATCATTATTGCTGATGTGAACCTCCCACATTTTATTATTATTGCTGGCGAGAACCGCCTGAATGTCATCATTATTGCTGACGATCACCGACCACACGTAATCATTACTGCTGGTGAGAACCGCTCATGTGACATCATTATTTCTGTCGAGAACCGCCTGAATGTCATCATTATTGCTGACGATCACCGACCACATGTCATTATCATTGCTGGCGATCACTTTATAATTCGCATGTCGCGAGCTCATGCACTAATGAGAGATTCATAGTGGTTGCGAGCGCAAGGTTTAAAACGCTTTTCGTATGAGATGTGACAACCAACCCCGAAAAAAACAAATTAAAAAACCTCCTTAGTCACGTTTTATGTCAGCTAACACATATCATCATCTCATATTTAGGACATGCTTAAAGTATATGATATCAAGTATATGGTGACTTCTACATACAGACAGACTGGTAACTCTTTAATTGTGTGTACAAGTGACTGTATAGCCGTTTGCGTTCTGAAATATATCTTTGCAGCTGGGGATCTCCGTAGAGTAGCAGTTAAGACACTAATTTTGTACACAAGGTTACTAATGTAAAACACAAGTTCCATCAGATATACAATAAACTCTGAGACTATCATATTATTGGGTATGTGTATGAAAAACTGTCATATAACAGTATACAAGAAAATTTCAATGTTTCAAATTTAATGGGTTTTTTTCAAGAACATACAAGACAAACGGTGAACACGCTGTAAAACTGTCAATAATAAACGCATTAGACGGCAGGCATTTAACATTTTGAGGATTGATTTCAGTATAAGTGGTACTCTCAGCAGACGGCTTGCTTCGCTGAATGTGACGGAGCACATATGGGACACCTTTTTGCGAAGTAGTCATTCCTCGTCGCTTTCATGTTTGAGAATTGCCGATTGTTGTTCACAAATTAATGCTGTTATTGTGAGACGACGTTGTTGGTATCAGTATTTGTTTAAGAATTGTAAGTTATTGGTAAATCAGTAGCCAACTGATCTGCTCTGTCGTTTTCTGGTGTTCAATACATCACGTACCATGAAGAATTACGTTGGAGATCACGTTAACTACAACTCTGTCGTGTTGTTATTAAGTTCAGTTGAGATAGTGTATCCTGCCACAATGAGAAATCATTGAACAACTTATCACTTTCTATACCTCTATCCCTTTTTCCCTTTCACCTTATAGAGGTTAACTACTATGCTCAAATGTTTGCTGTGCTCATCATATATCATATAAATGTTGAACTGCAGTTTTACATAGACAAATACACAGTCGACGCATTTGTCCTTTTCATTAACTATTGTTATTTGCGACATTATACACAGTTATGGAAAAACAACAAAATTGAAACGAAAGTGCTAATGTTACGAACTTTTATTTTTCCGGTTGCAACATACTGCTGTGAAACATGGACTCTAAGTAAAACAGTGGCAAAGAAGATCAACGCCTTTGAGCTGAGATGCTACAGAAAGATACTTAGAATATCATGGACGGATAAAATCAGAAACTCAGATATTATAAACACACTGAATATTCCAGAGTGTTGGTTACTAAACACAATAACGAAAAGAAAACTACGCCTGTTTGGTCATATAAAGAGACATAACTGTTTAGAAAGACAAATAATGGAGGGAAGAGTACCTGGGTAGAGGAGAAGGGGCAGACCAAGAAGACGATGGACTGACGACATTAAAGATAATATGAATACATCGCTAGAAAATGCAAGCCACATCGCCCAAGACAGAGAGAGGTTCAGAGAGTTCATTGGGAAGACAATGTTCTGGGAGGAATACGTCACATGACACATACACAGTTTTAATGCGATCTCAGAAATTCTTCCGAATAATGTGTATTTTGAGAAGCATTTTTACGTAAATAACTACATATAATTGATGTTCAACCAACATGTATGTATTAAGTAAAGTCGAAAACCTGCTGGTCGAAACACAGACTGTATTTGTTTATGCAAAACTGCTGGTCAACTAATTTGTTATTTGTATTGTTTATTGTCATTTGCCACATTGTACACAGTCAAATACAACAGTCGCCTTAGATAAAATGTTGTTGACGTCGACATCAATGGCAGAAGCGCTCGAGAGTACTACCGGGATACGTGAATATGTCGAATTTTTCTTCTTCTTCAGCGTTCCTTCTCGAACCCCCCCCCCCCCCCGACGATCACTCTTGTAGCAGGACGATGGTCCTACTAGATTTCCAGCAAGATGTTGTCCAGAGAATCGAAATGCGCTGTGTCGCCGGTTTATGTTCGCCAATGGTCCGACACATACGTCCTCGGTTGAATATGTCGACTGGTATAAGACATTTGCTATTAACCTTAATAACTGGAACATGCTACTGTTTACTGGGAGAGCTGAAAATTTTACCTCGGTTTTGTTTGGTGTAGATGATCAAGCCAAACTATCACAAGCTGTAGAAAACAAGTTAATTCTGTTTTTCATATCTTTTTCGGATCTCTCAGTAAGTGAAAAAAAACCCAAGAAAAATAGCAGGTTTGTGAACACATTCAGATTGGTGTAAACGTGTAGTCGTAGAGATGCTGGTGTAGATATTCAAAGATTAAATAACTCTGTATCTCTCCTCTGATTAATTTTTATACCATCATTTACACAACCCTAGAGATTATTTTTTCTGGTATAGATCTAAGAGAACTCCCATTGTAAACATGCATTGGAATCCACACAATTATTATGTAACAAAGTGTTTTTGATACATCATTTTTCCCATGGGAAATCTACCGAAAGTGAGGATTGGGTCATCTGACAGATGGTGATTTTTATTTTACAGAAAAAAATTACAATTTGAAAATGTTATTGTGGCATTTTTTTACCAGTCAAAAATATCTTTTATTATGTGAGTGTCTTTGTGAACACACACATTGATTATACAGTAGTGTGTGCAGATAATAGGGTGTGTATGTGCGTACGTATGTGTATGTGCGTACGTATGTGTATGTGAGTGTGTGTGAATGTAAAGCGTTCAAATGCAATATTGAATGTGTTTCAATTTCATCACTCCCTGTTCTTATTTTCATCCTTCTCTATACTGGAGGAGAGAGTGAAAGAAAACATACTAAGAGTGTGATACACACGGCAAAAGGAATATATGCATATATTATGCATTCTACAATATAGATCTAACACAGAAATCTACAATATAGATCTAACACAGCAATCTACAATATAGATCTAACACAGAATTCTACAATAAGGATCTAACACAGCATTCTACAATATGGATCTAACACAGAATTCTACAATAATGATCTAACACAGCAATCTACAATATGGATCTAACACAGAATTCTACAATATAGATCTAACACAGCAATCTACAATATGGATCTAACACATAATTCTACAATATGGATCTAACACAGCATTCTACAATATGGATCTAACACAGAATTCTACAATATAGATCTAACACAGAATTCTACAATATAGATCTAACATAGCAATCTACAATATAGATCTAACAGAATTCTACAATAAGGATCTAACACAGCATTCTACAATATGGATCTAACACATCATTCTACAATATGGATCTAACACATCATTCTACAATATGGATCTAACACAGCATTCTACAATATGGATCTAACACATCATTCTACAATATGGATCTAACACAGCATTCTACAATATAGATCTAACACAGAATTC
Source organism: Meghimatium bilineatum (assembly GCA_034231615.1). Classification (NCBI taxonomy): domain Eukaryota; kingdom Metazoa; phylum Mollusca; class Gastropoda; order Stylommatophora; family Philomycidae; genus Meghimatium; species Meghimatium bilineatum. The sequence continues at coordinate 44,157,119 of CM067305.1, read as the reverse complement.
TACAATATAGATCTAACACAGAATTCTACAATATAGATCTAACATAGCAATCTACAATATGGATCTAACACAGCATTCTACAATATGGATCTAACACAGCATTCTACAATATGGATCTAACACATCATTCTACAATATGGATCTAACACAGCATTCTACAATATAGATCTAACACAGAATTCTACAATATAGATCTAACACAGAATTCTACAATATAGATCTAACACAGCAATCTACAATACTGGTCTAATACAACATTCTACAATACTGGTCTAATACAACATTCTACATAACGAATCCAATACGACATTCTAAAATACGGATTTAATACAACATTCTACAATATATTCTACGTTTCATGATCGGTATTTTCGTGGAAGATACGAATGTATCTCACTGTATTTGACTATTATTAATAATGACGTTTACATGTATACAAATGCGATGCAAATTATGAAAGTCATAAGACAGAGCAATGATACAATGAATCGGTATTTTTCAATGAAAGTTGTAGGACAGAGTAATGATACAATGAATCGGTATGTTTCAATGAGAGTTGTAGGACAGATTAATGATACAATGAATCGGTATGTTTCAATGAAAGTTATAGGACATATTAATGATACAATGAATCGGTATGTTTCAATGAAAGTTATAGGACAGAGTAATGATACAATGAATCGGTATGTTTCAATGAAAGTTATAGGACAGAGTAATGTTACAATGAATCGGTATGCGTCGAAAACACACAGCACATGCTTTAAAAATCTGTTATTGTGATGAATAAATAGATGTCATTAGCACACACGCATATTATTTCCAGTTCTGTGGAGTTGTGTAACAGGGAGCCTGTGTAGCTGTCAAGGTACCGATTTCGAATCTTCCCGCAGGTAATTGTTCATAGATTTTCTGGGAACCCAGAATAGTGGTGATGGTGAATCAATAGTTGAAGTTAAGAAAAGATGTTCAACTGTCAGTCTATTGATGCCCATTGAAGGAGCCCTCTACTCAGAGGGGCTCTATACTTCTATAGATGGCGTTACAAAGCTTTCATAAGAGACCCTCAATACAACGCATGCCATCTGGTAAGGTTTTCTGTTACATTGGTTGTTTGTGCAATGGATCATTATTGAGACCCACACATTCGTAACCGATTGCGTACTATACAAGATAAAACAACACAAAAGACACTTGAACAGATGAACATCCATTAAAGACGCATGACACAATGGATGTCATTTCGCAATATTTACACGCACTGTAATTAAATTTCTTTCAAGACAATAAGGGCAAACACATGTGAAAGCTAACACGCCCCGATATAACCAAAATAGACTCCGAGTTTAAGTTGCAAGTGCGGTATCGACAGGTACCTTACTCCCATAATTAACACACACAAAACACATAAGACTGCCATACTTTGTAACATTAGTTTCAGGCTTGCCAGAACCATGTGAAATGACAAAATCTGTGATGCTCGCCAGAAACCAGGACCATATTCTGACTAATCGGTAATTTTTAAAATTAGCATAACTTGTCACCACGCCTGCAAATATTTTTTTCTGTAAATACTGTTTCTTTAATCATCGTTGGACTTTAGATTTCATTGAATTAAAATGTTATTATATCTAACGCAATATATAAGCATCCATGGAGAGGCGATATATGATAATGCCATAGGCGGGACCTCCAGGGAAAGCCAGAACCCATTAAACGAGACGAGATAACTACTCACTGAAGGCGTGTACAAGCGTTCGAATTTGTATTTTTTTCTTCCCTAAGGCATGTTTCCATTTGAGAAACATCGCAAACATATTTCCTACTCTACAATCTGTTTATAAACGACAATCACCGTTACATAATTCAAGAGTTATTAGATATATATCAAGCATAAGCGCCTTATGCTTTGTTCAAGAGGTCGCGTGTTCGAACCCCGCTCACGTTGTCTTGTTTATAAAGTTATTTTTTTTTCGGAGATCCTTGAAGATTATTGCTTGAAGCTACGGAGTCACGTGCTATGAGTAGTACTCTGCAGCTGTGTTGAGAGGGACAAAGTACATAAGAAAAACGTACCTGCGTACAATTATAGAAAATCCTCTATACCTTTTCAAATATCCATCACGATATTTCATACACAAAAACAATTGCACTGATGCACAGAAGGGCGTGATAAAATGTTAATGTTGAAGTTTGTTAGTCTTGTAGAAACGTGTTTTTAGACAATATGACATTCTTTGTGATTTGTGACATCACTGTGACAGCCGGATGTAAACATATTGTTTGCAGTTCCTTTACATTACAATGAGTTTTCTACAAGCCTGACCGTCTGCAATAGAAAACATCAGCGCATAATTTACTAATCCTTCATTAGCTACTTTATTGTTTATTGTTGTGGTGTTTCCTTTGGACACTATACTTGGAATCGCATGTAAACATAGCCATAACGACTTCAAGTAAATACATAGTGACTAACGGAAAGCACGACAAGAATCAAATATTTAACTAATGTTGTCCTAATTAATAATGTGCACATGTTTCCTGTACTGTCGAGTGTCACGCTACAAGTTATGCGGTTGAATCTCAAGCGTCATTTATCTTGGCTTATATGGGAAATGTGTGATTTCTTCACAGATATGTACTTCCACACAGTAGATCGCCCACAAGAAGCTACTAAGAACAATCAACAATCAAAGCTCACAATTGTACACAAGCAATACACAATACCTACATCAACATGAAACGAGTTAAAATTATTATGTCCTATATGCCATATTTGGGCCAAAAGGAATTAACTAAACCATTAACATTCACAGATAATTTCAACTATCATCTGTTTACAATGATGTGATATTAAGAATATAATAGCGAACAAGGAAATTCATCAAAATGTTGTTCACTGGCTTTGACGAAAAAATGTGCAACAAAGGCTACAAGAACATACGTTAAATAGCATAGTGAAACATAGGTTTTACGTGAAACATAGGTTTTTAGAACGTTCCACTTAGACACGACGGAATCACTAAAACTATGTGGTTATGGTGTGTAAACATGAAAACATACACATTAGAATACACAAAACATATTGAAAGTTTCGACCAAAAGACCTTTATCAAGATACGCTCGTAACTTCACACCCTTGTACACACCATAATCCCCCTAGGTTTAGTGATAGTCCGTCGTGTCTAAGTGGAACATTCTAAAAACCTGTGTTTTACGTAAGCACCATTGTTGTTACGTTTCACGCAGTATTACCTTATATTGATTGTCGTGTTAAATTTCATTTCATTCTCTATCAGATTAGTGTAGGCATGAGATACGGTTGACAAATCACAGTAACGTATATTATGGCGGGAAGTGATATATTATTCCACATCACGAAAGCTATATTAATATTCGAACTACTCAAGGATATAGTAGCATGCAACGACTTTTTTAAAGACGCGCTGGGAATTTATTTATAAGATTTGTTATTGCATTTATTTGGGACACATTGTGTAGTTACAAATATATAACCAAAGTACCAAAGCAAATGTGACACACAGAAACGTGTTGCAGTAACACTAACATGAAGTGATAACACTAATGATAAGATAAGAATTTTACTTGCACTAAAAGGATAATATAAAATAGAGCCTATAAACAACGAATATAAATTAACAATAAATGAAAATGAATAAAACAAGACAGACGTTTTCTACGTTGCGGCAACAATGCGGCCTTTATCACTAATCACATCCACACATATTGAATTAAAATATAATATTTATATAATAATAGTAATAATAAACATACCCTGAGCGAAATGGTAAACAATACAAAGCAGACAGCATACAACAATCCATATTTCTATCTATTGTCATTTTCACTTGTGTCGTTAGGCGTCATGGGGTTGTTTTTCTTTGGCCGTTTTAATTGCATTGGCCTTGGTAATCCCGTGTATATTTATTGTTTCTTTGTCTCTGCCCATCTAGTTCTTGGTCTTGCTCATGCCTTGTAGCCCGGTCTTCTGCTGATGTATGCACGAATGACTGTTTGCGCAGGTTCCATTCTCATGACGTGACAAACCATCTGGTATGCTGCCTATAGATGTAGTTCTGTCTTGAGATAATCTATACTTCATTCCTAATATCTTCCTTTATCCGGTGGTCTTTTTCGTGACATTAATAGCTATCCTGAAACATCTCACTTCGCAAACTGTGATCTTTTTCGCAAGTGTCTTTGTCAAGGGATATGGGTAACACAGAGTTTGTATAAAAATACTGTTTATCTATTGCCGTTTTGCAGCTATGCAGATTGATGAGTGTTTACGCATTGGTGAGTGACAGCTGGTAAGTCACAGCTTCGGCTTGTTGGCACTTTGCCAAACGTTTTCAACTAAATGTTTAAGTGTGTTTGCGTACATCTCCTTTTGCGTTTTATTTTAAAAAGAAAGGACACATTGTGGAACCTTTTATTGTTCTTAAAACATATATTAATTCGTATCATGCACATTTGTTGCGCATATCTATAAAAGATAGGTCATCGTTATATTCTGTACAGAAAGAAATCTAATATATAAATGTATATCTCAATTGCGCAGACACACTTGAAGCCTTCTTGACATTCTGTATTTAAAAAAAAATGTTTATTAATTCTCAGATAAAGTCGAATTCGCTGTCATTATTACCTTCCTATTATTCTGAGAGTACTTAATAAAATCAAAAGGAATCAGCCATCGATAGAGTCAAGAAGTCTTTCACAATGTCAGGCTCCAGGAATAACGATCCACTTTAACACTGTGGAACAATCTGGTTAAGTTAAGGGATAATGCACAAGAGGTGCTTTGACCTACAGACTGACATCTCACCTTTCATTGCGACCGTCTACGTGTAAGACATATTGGATAATGGAAAATCAAGGCTTCTGAAGGATTTATTTGACTATGCCGTGATATTAATTGGTCGCCATGATTATACTTTGTTACAGTCAAATGAAAGTCACGGGAATAATCTAATGACTCATTTATAATGCATGATTCCAATTAACCAATATAGCTTAAACCAGTCGATCAAAGCACGTTTCACCAGTTTTGTTCAACTTGAACATCATGTATCTCAGCAAATATATAACACATTGAATTAAAAATGGGGTGTGTGAATTGAAAATGGTGTAGACCAGTGTAGACCAGTGTTTCCCAACGTGGGGACAACGTCCCACAGCGGGCCATTTGATTGTTCAGTGGGCAATTCGAACAAGTTGTAATTAGGATTCATTTATGGAATAATTCAATTGTTTAATATTTAAAAAATATGTACATGCTACTTTAGAAGGATGGGCATGAACAAGACGTAGGCGGGGTATGGTAAAAAAACTGGTTGGGAAGCACTGATGTAGAACGTATTAATTATTTGTTTCATTTAATTTCATTCATTAGTTTCAATTTTCGGGTATTTCCGATCTAGATTACAAGTCTAATTGTCACCACACATATCACATACGCAAATTAGGGTGTTTACAATCAAATATATGATGTCATTTACACATAATTTATTTATCATACATATAGCACTATTTCAGAGTAAATGTGACACATTTGTATTATCCAACACAAGTCAGAGTTTAAGATTGTATCAGGTGTAATGTCTGAAGTGGTAAAACTTATTTTCACGAAACAATCTTTAGTATGCCGACAAAGATAAAAAGATTTCATTCGTGTACAAAAAAAAACTGGACATGATGCACAAATATAAAGTACACATTTGTTTAGTAGAACCAAAAATAACATCTTACACAAAACATGATATTAATACGTTAGGCAGTTACTTAGATAATTAGATTTGTTTGATGGCAGAGCTAGTTAAACTCGCTAAAATATGGAAGTGATGTGTACCGAGGTTTGGCAATGTTTAGATTGTTTTCACACAAATCGGGAAGACAAGCTATTGGAATGACAGGCTAGTAGGTTCCATTAAATATAACGAGAATTGATAGATTACAGTAGTTGTAATACATGGAAGAAATGGGAATCGAAATTTATATGAATAAAAAGTTCGAGCGAGACAGTGGCGGTACTATGTGGGAAACACAGCAAATCATAGATAGCTTTCAGTTAGTAATGAATGATATTCATGACTCTAGGTTTGACCAGCCATGGTTGAAATTAGAGTTTCCGATATCTGGCTGAAAACGAATTCACTGATGTCATGCACACGATTGAAGTCATGTGACAGAAATATGAATTGTACCTATGTTGTCGAAATCACATGAATTGGTGATCACTATTTTTTTCTTAAATATACATGTTAGGATGGGTGGGGGAGGGTGTTGGTGAAGAAACACGCGTAGAGATACTGACAGAAGTAGTCCCAAACGTTAACACCTTTTTAAAAATTATTCTTCATGTCATATGGGCCAACATAACAGAGTAATTAAGATAGAATTGCTCACATTAGAAGCTATCGTGAATGGTAGTAGTAGATTTAGCAAACTAGTGTACTCGTTTACACTACATATTCTAAGATTTCACATGATTTAAAGCGAAAAGTGGTGCCACTATTGTTGTATTATTCACATTGAAATGTCTAATGAAAAGTATTTTCAAGCAGTGTCATAGAAAGTTGTTTATCAATAAGGTTAAGTGATCTCACTAGTATCGCCATCAGTATTCGTGTAATAATGATGGCAGTCATTCCTCGATCTTCCCAGACGAATGAGCCATAGTAAACATTTTCTGTTTATATGTGTACGAGGCTGATTCATAGCTCACTAAATTTACAATTATGATAGTGCCTTCTGGAAAAATATCTTGTGAGCATATTCGAGGAAGACCAGATCATGGAGAGTCCTCGAATGTGTAGTAGTGCAGAGAAAAAGCTCGAATGTGTAGTAGTGCAGAGAAAAAGCACACATGTCCAGTTTGAAATATGTGATGCTACTCTGTGTAAATCTTCAGGTTGTTGAGAACCAGTCAGTTTTTTGATGATTGTTCTGCGAAGTCTTTCCTGGTCTTTCTCATTTTCTTTTGCCTTCTGATACCCAGGTTAAAGCTTGTAGAGTCAGTTTATTTTTAATCATTTTAAGTATGTATGATCTTTTGCGTCTTGCAGGCGTCCATTTAGCAATAAGAAGATGCAATCTGGTGAATATTTACGCAGAAACGGTGACTTTTCAACCGATATTATCCCAGCAACAGAAGCATTTTGTTTGCGCCTTTCTTTTTTTCCCCTCCATATCTTTAAACATATAATTTCTGACCAATGCTACGCCGCACGCGGGATCTGTCTCCAGAATGTACTCTTCTTAAGCACATTTCTGAAATACGTCCATCGTTTTCTTCTTAATGTTGTAGATGCATAATGCTGTGTGGTGTCTTCCTTTACTTTTTTATTGACTTGAATTTTTGCCAACCGACATTAAAGAATTTTATAAATCATTGGTTCTCAAATGAATTTTATTTCTTCATTAGTGATTTTGTTATTTTCCATCTTTCGCAGCTATATCTTGATATAGATATTACATTGGAGTTTAACAGTCGTAGTTTTATATGTTTACTTATTATATGTTATTTCCAGTTGTTTGTTAGGTGATTGAACGCACGTTACACCAGCGCATTTCTGGTATAAAACTGTTGTTGTATCTGGTGTCGATTTGCTGCCTAAATAGAACAAGTTATCAATTGTTGAATTGTTTATCCGATGTGAGTGATTTTAACATTACAGTTAAACATATATTCAGGATCTTAGTCTTTGAAGTGTTGACTTGAAGATCGATTTATTCCTATACACCTACCATTGTATTACATGAATGTGTAAACAAGAAAAGCTACCATATTTTTTAGAATCCCTGGACGTCTCGAATTTCAAACGTATATCCACTTTTTCTGTCTTTTTTTCTGCAATCTGTTTTACTCCTCCAACTTAACTTCATTGGTTCACATGCCATTGTTCTGAAACACAGTAAGTCTTATCAAATCAGAACAGTGATTGTATATATTAGTTTTGTAGTTACTTTGACTTGCTAATCTTACTTCTCATACCTGTCTCTACATGTACATTAATTACTTACTATATATATCTGTTGTTTACTTCCACTAATTTCTCATAAAGCAACATATATGCACTCATACATTCCTCCAATGTAGTGTTTTGTATACTATATTCCAGTCTGTGTGTTTTTTTCTTATCGTGACAAAGGCCTAGTGGTCGAAACGGTGAACCTTTATTAGTCATATTTGTAAAACTGATATTGAATCATTTTTACTTTATTTTACAAATTTGTATATGAATATGTGTACTATTGTACTATGTTGAGAAATGTGTCACAAAGTATAACATAATATTTCTTGATGCGGAGTTTATTATTGAGATGTTGAAATAATTCTTTAAGCAGGTTCATTCTTGCCAGCTTAGACAACCGTTTGTTGACATGATTTCAGTCTTTCTACAAACAAGATTAGTTAGAAGTTGAAGCTATCCATAAATTACGTCAATATTTTGTGTGCCAGTTCTATATCTCTTTAGCAACAACTTTTTAAAATAATTCAGGGATAAAAACAATTCCTTACTACCCCCCCTTCCTTTTACCCCCTCCCCACCCCACCCATCAATGTTTGAGCGAAACAAATACGAAAAATCAAAATGTGTTTTTCTCATTGTAAAAGTGTTTCTGAGTCAAGCAATTTAATCGGTGTTTAAAAACAGTACTATTGACGTAAACTGCTTTCAAAACTCACCTCCAACTCTTTCAATAACTACAACATTTTCAGACCCCTTTCGTCTTCTTATTGACACAATTTATAGACACCAATATTAGCATGCATCCTCACTAATATAAGCCAAAGTTGATACGAGGTTTAAACAACTAGTTGTGTCTGTCATATACCACGTTCAAACAACTAGTTTAGTGCGTCCAATACCACGTTGAAACAACTCGTTTTGTCTGCCATATACCATCACGTTCAAACAACTAGATGTGTGTGTCAAATATAACGTTCAAACTATATTTTTGTCTGTCATATACCAAGTTCGCCGCCGAAGACGGATGTGTCGGGACTTTGTGCACAACAAAGGTGACAACGTATTTCCATTCGCTGGACTATGTATTGCTGGAAATCTAGTAGGGGTATTGTCATGCTGCAAGAGAGATTCAATGGAAGTTTGAGAATGAATGCTGAAGAAGAAATACCAAGTTCAAGCAACTAGTTTTGTGTGTCAAATACCACGTTCAAATAACTAGTTTTGTGTGTCAAATAACAAGTTCAAACAACTAGTTTTGGGTGTCAAATACCAAGTTCAAACAACTAGTTTTGGGTGTCAAATACCAAGTTCAAATAACTAGTTTTGGGTGTCAAATACCACGTTCAAACAACTAGTTTTGGGTGTCAAATACCAAGTTCAAACAACTAGTTTTGGGTGTCAAATACCAAGTTCAAATAACTAGTTTTGTGTGTCAAATACCAAGTTCAAACAACTAGTTTTGGGTGTCAAATACCAAGTTCAAATAACTAGTTTTGTGTGTCAAATACCAAGTTCAAATAACTAGTTTTGTGTGCCAAATACTAAGTTCAAACAACTAGTTTTGTGTGTCAAATACCAAGTTCAAACAACTAGTTTTGGGTGTCAAATACCAAGTTCAAATAACTAGTTTTGTGTGTCAAATACCAAGTTCAATCAACTAGTTTTGTGTGTAAAATACCAAGTTCAAACAACTAGTCTTGTGTGCCAAATACAAAGTTTAAACAACTAATTTTGTGTGTCAAATACCACGTTCAGATAAGATTCTCTAATACTACCATGTTCAGATAACGATTCTCTAAAAATGGTCTCCTGAATCGATTATGTTCCTAGTCGGTACGACGTTTCATCATTTTTATTTTACGCAATAAGGTGTGAAGAAGTTATTCTTGAAGTTTTAATTCATCAATAAATGTCGATTTGTAATAGTTGTTAATAGATTTGTAATTAGAGTCATCATCATTACACCCCTGACACATCCATACATGTTTTTCGCAATGGGATCAAAATGTCTTGCATGATCCATTTCTCTACAGCTGGTCGCCGTATCATTACAAGCCACTAGATATGCACGCACTTGACTCTGAACATTCCTATGACCAGCTACGAAAAAGAATGTGACACAAATCAAATTCTCACATTTCAAATACAGAGAATCCAAGCTAGATGTTTGGCTCCTATATTTTCACTGATTGTATCTGTATGCTATCTGTATTCCACCCGGATATATATAAAACGACCGCGCCAATACTTCTTGTACTATAATAATTTGCCTGAGGTTTTTGCCTTCTGTAAACGCAATGAAAGCCTGCCATCTTGGTAACACTACTAACACCCAAATGTGTCTCTTGCAATGCCACAACGTAGACGAATTTGTCCAGCTATGGTAGTCGCATCTTTGCACTGGCCAAATTCCAGAAAAGAACACGCGTATTTTTAAAGCTAGCCTTTAATCTTGTTTTTCCTTTCGACAGCACGTTTTCTCTTAGTTTCTTCCGCTCTCTTTCAGAGCGTTTTAATTTGATCGCCATTTCTACTTTCTATTGTCAAACATATGCAATGCAGATAAACACAATCGGATTTCAAGACATAGGCGAGTGCTCCGTTATTACCGGCGACGATCTTGTTGAGTGAACTTCCTAATCCAAAGAACTAGTACAATATTCTAGATGAAACTAATGAATTATCTAGTATTATCAGTGAAGTTGCCGGAGTCACACAAAAGCAGTCCAGTAACTAACCCCCATTGTCACTGGAAGTCATCAAAATAATTTTAGTGTTTCAAAGACAATGTACATACTGCTTTGAATTTACTGACATTAAACAGTTAATTTTTGGCTTCCGCTAAAGTGGCCGACTAGAATGAATGAGTTCTCTTTACGGTGTTCGATTAGCGTTTGTTCCTTCCCGTAGTAATGGCAATCTACGAGAATATTGTGCCTAGAAATTTCATACTCCTCCCCAAAAAAGGCGATCTTCAGATTTGGTCAAATTATCGAACTATAATTGTTATAATTAAGAAAAAAAAATAATGCTAAACATCATAATGCAAAGAATTAAACCAAAATTAGAAATAGAGATAAGCGAAATACAGGCCAGTTTCACATCAGGCAGAGGAACAAGAGATCACATCCTTAACATGAGTCTTAGTATAGAAACGTGTAGGGAATTATATGCACACTCTCCCCATACCTGTTCAATATATGCGCAGAAAATATACTGAGGAATGTGAGAGAATACATATAACATGAACTTCGCTACGCAGACGATCACGTGCTTCTTTCAAATGATATAAAGTGATTGAAACAACTAATCAAAAACACCAAAAAAATACAATGAATCACAAAACTTATAGTTTAAGGCGCAAAAAAATAAAAATCATGTCAACAGATATAACAACACAATAACCAAATGTCAGAATAGACAATAACGTAATCTAATGTGTGGATAAATTCGAATACTTAGAAGCAAACATCAACAGTACAGGAGACTGCATGGCATAGATAAGGAAGAGATTGGCAATGGCATATTATAAAATAACATGGTTGATAAGCATTGAAAAAACAACAAAATAGGAACGAAACTGTTAATGCAACGAACGTTTATTTATCCGGTTGCAACATACGGCTGTGAAACGTGGACCCTAAGTTAAGCAGCGGGAAAGACAATCAAAGCCTTTGAGATAAAATGCTAAAGAAGAATACTTAGACTATCATGGAAGGAAAAAAGAGAAACTCAGATATTATAAACACATTGAAGATTCCAGAGTGTTGTTTACTAAACACAATAGCAAAAAGAAAACTACACCTGTTTGGTCATATAAAGAGGCAACTGTTTACAAAGACAAATAATGGAGGGCAGAGCAACTTGACGGAGGAGGAAAGGCAGACCAAAAAGACGATGGACTGACGACATTATAGATAACATGAATACGTCGTTAGAATATGCAAGCCGTATCTCCCAAGGCAGAGAAGTGTTCAGGGAGTTCATTGGAAAGACTTCGTTCTGGAGAGAAAACGTCACATGACACATTATACAGTTAATATGTAAGACCAAGAGAAGAATTTAGTATCACTCTTGTTTGTGACTTATCACTACTATTTATTCCTCAAACTCCAATACGTCGAATGAAATGATCTTGAGCATCTGAATAATATGATAGCATATGATCCAGTTTTCAACAACAACAAAATGTTTCCGTCGTATTCTATTTATCGTAATAATTATTTCTAGTTGTGGGGCAGCATCGATCCTAGCCCATGGGAGACTACAGCCCGTGATCGTTCAGCTTGGCACACCCAGATCACTGCTGGTATCACTAAATCTGAAAAAAAAAATTTTTTTAAACTCTGCGGGAAATTTGCAAGCGACGGGAGCGGAAGGATACATCTGAAAACTCTCCTACCTCGAAAACTCTGCACTCCTGCATGCACTGAAATAAAATATTCCTGGCATGAATCGGATTCATCGGGCATCTACGAACTCACAAACCAAATTAGACAATCACAAATGTGTTTTTTTTCTATTTGTTCATCACATTTATTGTTTTTCATGCCATGCTCATCTCTGCGTGCGAAGGAGGAATATCATCTTCCTCATTTCTTTCATTTTACTCAATCATTAGCGATAAAACGTACATAACCCTACGACCGATCGTCAATCAATCCTGCGACGTCTCACAGCAAAATCAGAGACAGGACAATAGGTAGAATCAATCACTCAAGTGTCATGTAACGAGTGGCGTAGACGATCATGCTTCTCCACAACTCTCTGTTTCTTGTGCTGTTAATAAGTTCAGATGGTGACATATTTTTGTGCTACAGTGACAATCCATCCAGACATTTCTCTTTTTATCTTCTCTTGTCGCTTCCCCCCTTTATCTTTCCTGTGGTTACTCAACGTTCAAGTTCATACCTTCTCGCACGTAAGGATTTATTAAAATTGTGTCTCGCCTTCATTCTGCAATTCCTACCGGATCTCTCTTGTAGCAGAACAATGGACCTACTAAATCTCCATGGAGAGTTTCACCAGAGTTCAGAGATGCTGTTTGTTGCGATAATGTGAGATGTACAGTTTCAATGTTTTACGAACTCCACTAATCAGTGTATTTCCGTAGCAATATCGGTATTAGACCTGGCTGAACATCGATCAATGAATCAGCATTTCTCCCACAGCATATCACATGTATTCTATTAAACGTTGTATCACATGTATGAATATTTATTAGTGTAATTCTTGCATTCCGTTTTCTCTGTATTCTAAATCTATTTGGGTTCAAACCCAGGGGCCCACTTCTTAATGTGTTTAATTTTGTGTATATAATATAGTATCCAGATACTAATTATACATATCATCATCATTAAGTGCCGTCTCCGCAACGAGGGTTGGCTGCAACATATCTCCAACGTCTCCTGTCTCTTGTCTTGGTGGTGCACTCTGCTAGACTTTAACCTCTCCATCGTGTGATGTTACTCTCCCACTTGTATCTCTGCCTACCTCTTGCTCGCTTCCCTTTGACTTTACCCTCAAGTAAGGTCTTCAATAAGGTGTCATGTCTTTTAATGGGTCCATAGTATTTTATGTGCCTGATCTTTATTTCTCTTAGTAGTTCTTTCTTCATATTAAGTGTCTTTAGAACATCTTTATGTTTTTCTTCTCTTTCCATGATGTTCTCCCTATTCTTCTATATACCCACATCTCAAATGCATCAATTTTTTTCTTCTAATTGTTTAATTAGTGTCCATGTTTCTGAGCCATACATTAATATTAATTTTTACCTTTTTTGTAATTTGTTTAGATATTAATAATTTCATCATGTCATTGAAGGTACTTTTAGCCATTCCTATTCTCCTTGTCACATCTGTTTCACATCTGTTTCACATCTGTTTCACATCTGATACATCTATCACTATCATATTGATTTGTTTCATCATACCGTTCTCATATACATGTTACATATATAACGTCTTCAATTCGGTTTTATCCGAGGATATTGTACGGGCACATTCTTGATTATGTGACAATCTCGTCATCCCTATCTAATCATCATCTACTAGAACAATGATATTTACTGTTTCTTGATTTATTCTCATGCCCTAGCTTTACCTTTAAATTGTTTTTTTTTAAATTGACATACTATGTTGGTGTAGGTTCATTTTCTGTGTTTGCAAAAATGTAGATCTTGTTGTTCTGTGTTCGTTCTCAAACTTCTACAGATCATAAGGATGTAGTCCGGAAAATGTAGATCTTGTTGTTCTGTGTTCGTTCTCAAACTTCTACAGATCATAAGGATGTAGTACGGAAAATGTAGATCTTGTTGTTCTGTGTTCGTTCTCAAACTTCTACAGATCATAAGGATGTAGTCCGGAAAATGTAGATCTTGTTGTTCTGTGTTCGTTCTCAAACTTCTACAGATCATAAGGATGTAGTCCGGAAAATGGAATGCGTCGTGTTATGGTTTATAGCTCAGCTTCAAGGTATGCGCCTTTCACAGCCGATTTCACTCTAAGTACACTTTGGTTTCCTATTACAACATACTTGACATGTGGGCCGTGTCGTTATTTTTGCTTCCATTTGGGGCACACAGAAACACACGGGCGAGAAACTGCAGGTATATTTTTATCGTTTCATAAGCTAACATCCCTCTATACACTTCTTTCTTGAACGGACTGCATACCGCTTCGTTTACAGAGGCAGAGCTCATAGTAAGTAGCAAGAGAGCAATATAGTCATTCATGAACTTCTTTTCATCGTCTTCAACCATTCTTTCCTTCAATCGTACTGTCTCTTTCTTGCATGTACATTCTTCAATTGTTGTGTTGATAACAACTCTGAACGTAGACTATGTCTTATTGAAGATCTCAATCTTTTACCACAATGAGATTTCTAATCACTGACGTGTAGTTCTAATTCAGGATACATAAAGCGAATGTCAGACTTGAGAAGTCAATCGACATTCTCTCGTCATGTTCAAAACATATCACAGTATTGACCAATCAGTCTGTGTTCAATGCGATCGATATGAGTCGATATGTGGGACAGCAGAAAAAGAAAATCGAAATTCAGATCGATAAGATCTGCATGTTACTATTCTTCAGTATCTTGTTGAGATGTTAAATGTAAAAATATATGTATCAAAGATGAAAAGGCTTAGAGAATTGACTCCAGTCTGCTCTTGTTATCCCAAGTATACACTACACTCTCAACAAATGTGCCCACTGTCTGCCGAGTCACTCATAGCCTAACACCGAGCCTAACTGCTTAACTTCAAGCTGTATTCCTCAAGGGTCTACAACAAACATCAACTTCGTAAACAAGACGTCACGAGCGGGATTTCAACCCGCAAATTCTTGAGTGGAAAATGAAAATCTTGATCACTAGGCAGGAGAGATCCCTCAGAAACAATATACATAATGAAGTAAATGGTTGGGTTGTGAGTCAAAAATAAGTACCACATACAGGAATATACACATATCACACCGTGTCTATAAGATTTAACTGTTGAAGATGATGATATTATTAATTCTCAATATGAAAACAAAATTAAAAATTAACATTAACATGTTAACAATCAAACACAATTTTCTAAACTAAACAGAAGACAGAGTTCAAGCACTCTGAACGAGATACAATAACCAATTCAAGCGCATTAAAGCACAGAAATAGTTTTGCACGCAAAAGTAGATTAAACTAATAACAAATTAATCTAGCAAAAATATCTCATTCTCTAATTATGAAATAGAATACGGGTAAAACAACATGTGAAACCAAACAATGACAACGCTAAATAAACTCAAACCTCATTATACAAGTTTCCCAAAATGTGTTAGAAGAAAATCGACATGCCGTTCTGAAGATGAAAAATAATCGTGATCAAATTAATTTGTTAGCAATATGTAGAATTAATGAAATATAAACATACGGACTAGACAGGCGAAGCGATTCAAAGGCATGCACTAATGGGAAATGACAACGAAACGACAACAAATCAAGAAGCATATGTAATCATAGAAGAGAAATGAAAAGTAAATTGGTGTTGAAATTGTAGCAGGAAGTGTAGCTTACAAGTCTTACTTTATATGAGCAATAATCAATCATGTCTTAAAAGGTATATAATATGTATCCGTTACTAATTTATTCATCTGACTATCCCTTCTATATAGGTGAATTCTTTCATTGGCGTAATGCGTATTATAATGTTACTAGATTCGTTCGGATCCCGCCGGGACCCGTCGTCCCATCTGGACGAAATTTATTTAATTGCTTACCTTGATATAACTCACATTGCCAATGCGATTGCCAACCAGGCTCACAGTATGGGAACAAAAGCATGTATGGCATTGGATCCTTATTCCTGCTAAGTATATTGATATAAATGAACTGCGTTGTTGGAATCTCTGGATTCAATGGGTAAACGGAATGTCGCCGGTTAAAAGGTGCTTCCACATCTTCGTAGACGAAAACCATTGCAACCTCGTTAGAAATTGGTTCAATATAGCGACGTTGATCAGAATGACGATATCACTTGAAGACCATGTTTACTATTAAGATTCCTCTTCTAGTTTGAACAGCATTTTGAGTCTCTCTTGGTTCGATATGGCACATTAACTGATACGACTGTGCTAGTCTCTTTTGTTTTAACGAAAAAAACGATCAATTTTAGGAAGAATTTTTCTTTCGCCTGTAGAATTTGCTGCGTGTGCTTGTCGAATGTCTGTTGCTTGAGTACTGTCCAAAACATACACCTGAGCGAACTGTGGAGCATTGTTGCATGTCGATGGTATATGACAAATTCGATGATAAGTTTGCCCATTCTTCTTCTTTCGTTGACTTGAAATATGTCTATATCTGTAATTATGTCTCCTTAAAATAAAACTAACTGTATTTTGTAGTTCATACAGTGACCCATAGAGTTTTGTTTCGAGTGTTGTTTCCTCTAGTCAATATGTCGCCTGAGCGTTTCATACTCAGAACAATTTTGAAGTATATGCGTGGTACTCTGTTCTGCCTGCCCACATGTACACATGACATTGTTGCCAATCTTCAAATATGTGTACATGTGACTGCGTAATCGGTTGTATCCAGTTATGAAGCGTACTATTACAACTTGTTCTGATCTATTAATAATGTGGCTTTATTATGAACTTAAACATCTGTTTTTTATGGTAGGTGATTGGTACATCTGGTTGGTCTTTGCCATCATATTCCTTAGCCAGTTGGTCTGCTTTTTCATTTCCTGGTACTCCACAGTGAGAGGTTATCATCTGCATGGTTACCCTATACTGGTAAGACACAGTTCATTAAGTAGTTTTAGCAAGTCTGTTAGTTTTCTAGAGTGGAGAGCTTGAAGAACTGATCTTGCATCTGTCAGGAATACCACGGACTATGGCCAGGATTGGAGTTCGGCAGTTTGTCAGTTGCCACTCTAATTGTCTGGATTTCTGCAACATAATTATTGCAGAATTTCACTGCTAGTGTTCTGATCGTATCTCTAGGTGTGTGGATATTCTATATATACACCTGCACCTCCATTCCTCACTGCATTCTGTGCTGACCAATCTGTGTATACTCTGACACATATGTCTTGTGGATTTTCCTCGTTCAGGAAACAGAGGGTGACTTCCCATCGCTGCACACTGTTCTGTTCGTCCTCGCGTAGTATTCCTTTTACGTGTGTCTGAATGTACATTGGCATTCCATGCCTTTCACTCCAAGGTGTTTGTTCTGGTACCAACCTTAAGGGGCTGTCAACTTCAGGTAGGTCTGTAAGTTGTCTATGGAGTTTAGCTTGGTGAATAAAGCTGTTTATTTTCAGTCGTCCCATTGCTGGATTTTGGAATATCTTTTCTTCATTGGATGACTTAGCATACAGTGAAACCGTTCTGCTTGTATTAGCACCTTTGTGTCTTCGTTCGTCAAGTGTTTACATTCTTCCCATTTTCTGCATCTCTACTATAGTGTTGATTTAATTGATCCCTAAGCGCCTAGTTTTGCACTTTATCTAGTTCTTGTAATGTGGTATTTGATGCAGGACACCACGCAGCTGAACCGTATACTAGGTATATTCTTATGCCTTGCTGGTACATTTTACGACGTACATTCCCACTGGCTTTCCATGTGGTTCCACTTAGTTTTCTCAGGATAGCTAACTTCCTCCATGATTTTGTTGTTGCGTAGTGTTTATGTGCTGCTTTCATGTCAGCTTATCATCAAAAGTAACTCCGAGGCATGTGGGTTGTTTGTCTTCTTTCAAAAACTCTTCATCTATCTAGATAACACCGGCTTTTTGTTCTGATGAGAGGGTAAAGAGTGTAGTGCTGCACTTAAATGTGTTAACGCTGACGCACAATCTATTTGTCCATAATATTAAGGCAGTAGTAGCTCTTTGTATTTGTTTAGTGGCGACTGCCGTATGTGTTCCGTGCACCAGATCACCAGGTCGTCAGCATACATTGCCAGTTTGATCCCGTGTGGTAGTTCGGCAACTAGGTTAGTGATGTAAACCAGAAAAGTGTGGGTGACAGGACTCCCCCCCCCCCCCCTGGAAGACTCCATGACGCAGTAGGACTTTCTTGCACTTGCGATCATCTAATTGTACCCTGACTCTTCTATTATGCCGGTATGCGTTTACCCATTTGTACATTCTTGAGTTTGCATTTAATGGGCCAATAATTGTGTCATAACTCTAGTTCAAATTCACCACGTTAGATCCATATATTGAACTGTAAATCAGATGTTCTCACCACGGTGCTCGCGAGCATCACGGTGCTCTCGTAACAGCTGATCGCGCACACTAGCGAACAAGAGTTCCTTTCACATTTCAAGATGTTGTGTACAAACACACAAAAAAGGCTATATGACCGGTTCACTTGTACAATAAAGATGGTTATATGAGCGGTTGCAACGTTCACTTGTACAATAAAGATGATTATATGACCGGTTCACTTGTACAATAAAGATGGTTATATGACCGGTTCACTTGTACAATAAAGATGGTTATATGACCGGTTCACTTGTACAATAAAGATGGTTATATGACCGGTTCACTTGTACAATAAAGATGGTTATATGACCGGTTCACTTGTACAATAAAGATGGTTATATGACCTGTTCACTTGTACAATAAAGATGGTTATATGACCGGTTCACTTGTACAATAAATATGGTTATATGACCGGTTCACTTGTACAATAAAGATGGTTATATGACCGGTTCACTTGTACAATAAAGATCGTTATTTGACCGATTGCAACGTTCGCTTGTACAATAAAGATGATGATAGGGCCGGTTCAGTTGGACAGTAAAGATTGTTTTATGGCCAGTTGTAACGTTCACTTGTACAATAAAAATGGTTATGTGGCCGGTTAAATTGCACTTTTAATTTTAATTCACTTTTCAACCTATTATATTCTATGGTACTGGCACACTCATTACTTCATGTGGGTGAAGATCACTGTTTGAAATGTTTGAGGACCCCCAGCTCTTATGGCACATAAAATCATTTACTCTAGACCAGTTAAAGCTTTTAATACTCTACAGTGAAACAGTTCAACCACAGCCAATTCCATTACAACAGTCACCACTTATCGTTTGCCTTTCTAGAATAAATGTTAGAACAGAATTCTATATTGGAACAAATTTAATTTGGCCTTCCACAATGAAACGGTTCACAGAAAACACTCTAGATTGAATCAGACCATGTACGTCAATCTTCAGTAAAGATAATAAACAATTTCACTCTAACTTAAAGTATATTCCATATGGTATTATATAGCAACGCATTTGATATCATACTGAAGTCGGATGTATCAGGTCAAAATACTAAGACACCACATGAAAACTATAAACCATAGCGCAACCAATTCCGTTATCTGTTTTGATAAACTGCCTCCTACTAATGTTCCGGAGCTTGAGAACGAGCACAGAAGAAGAAGACGAAATATGAGAACACATTGACTAAATTAGATTACTAAAAACTACAGAAATTAGTTGGATATAATAGCATTCCTGTGTTAGCGTTTCTCGAAAGTAAAGCAACGAATACCGACACTGTTATCTGTCATGTTCGTCGCAAGAGACGTCTAAGAAGGTTTTGCGTTCGAGTTGGCTGTAACGTCCCCTACAGGGTCAAAGTGAACTAGAAGCCATATCGAAGTTGGATGTGTCAGGAGGAAATGAGCAGATATCGCAGGCAAGCAGTAAACTATGACATAATGCATTCCTTTTTCTCCATACTACATCCTACTAATCTGCAGGAGTTTGAAGATATAAGAAGAATGATATAATAATGCATCCAACTTCGGTATTTCTAACAGCAACATAAGACTATTCGCATAATAGTAATAAACTAATAAGACTAATAAACTAACAATTTATTTAATGCTCAATTTCATTGAGTATTGTCATGTTCACGGTGTAAAAATGTACTCACTGTTGGTCAGGAAAAAGTGTGATGGCTACACTGAACAAAGTTAAATCAGTTTATCAATGGTTGAAAAATCACTTAATAACAATCTTACGTAACAACGTTGAGCAACATGCAGTTGCTTGCTTTGTGAAGTAATCTAACGACTACACTATAAACCCACGTTCCTCCAAATATTATGTGGGAAATGCAAAAAGCAAATATTCTACAATTTTTCAAATTTATGGATAACGATCAAATATTTCCTTCTGTAACCAAAAATATTGGTATGATTTCTTAAACTTAAGCTTAACGTGAACGTCATTTCTGAATTCGAGTACACATATTAGCTTCATCCAATACGTGATAGTCAACTTCCTTGGTTTCTGTAAATGGAAGATGTATCATGCAGTCGCGGATTTCCAGTGAAAACAGATAGTTAAATCGCTCTAGCATTTCTATATGCAGCTTATCTAAATGGACGCAGTAAATCTGCAGACTATCATCCATTTCTTTGTTTGTGTTCTAGCTGCGACAGGCTAGTAAATTGATTTAATACGCGATGATCTATATTGTGTTTAAAAAGAGTTTAATTTGAAACAAACGTACAGATGGTGAATTTGTGCTTCAATAAGATTGATTAAATCATCTACGCTTATATGCTGTAATATTAATTTACGCATATCTCAGTCTTGCTGATGTCAGATACTTAATCGTGATATTTCAACACACTATGCAACAGAAATAACTCATCGTTTCACTGCAACATGTCAACCCCAAAATTCAAAGCACTAAGTAACATCGTCCGAAGCACTCAATAATTATTGAATAACGATCACATGTGTTATTTTTCAAACAGTGCCGTCTATGTTATAGCTGCCCACACTTAAAAATTTGCAGTAAACTAGTGCAAGCATGGCTTATACATTATACCAGCCAGCATTTGACATTCTACAGTAAATTAAGTATGTCTTTTTCCTTGTAATCTAACAACAGAATTAATTTTAAAACGAAATGCGCAATTCAAATGTTCAGAAAGGTAAATACCCGTTGACCTAATGAAATTAAAATGGCATTATATTGATGGGAAGTCTGTGGATTTTCGGTCCACCCCAGGCTAGAGCCAGAGAATAACTATCACACCCCCAGGAAAGTAGGTTTCAACCTATGCACTGCTTCGAGGCACTGCAGCAAAGATAGGGTACACTGTGCACATTCCCCACCACCGATTGCCTACTGGTTATGCCGATCTTCTCTCTTGCTTCTGCATGCAACCAAATTTTCAACTTAAAAGTATTGTCACATCCTGAGTCACTGTGCATCTATTGTGGGTTTCAGCCATAGGAAAAACAATGTTGTCGGTTTCCTCCTCCCCAGTGCCGCGCAGTACATCTCTGGCTCCCTCCCAACCACATAGAGTTCATACATATATATAAATATCAAAGATTAAAAAACATTGCAACAACAAAGTAAAAGCATATTATGCACAATTATATAGATGACATGCCATGAAGCTTGTATAAGAAGATAACCTCAATATAACAGCTTGTTATCTACTAAGGTTTCCTGTTACATGAGTGGTTTGTCTTGTGGGTCATTAGTGAGACCCACAGACACAAGCGCATGCGTATCTCGATTAATATAGGTACCTGACTATCACTCACTAAACATTGTGTGATCTACCTTCATATAACGGTTAATTATTTATAAAATTGGTGTCAATGAATTGGTGTGGACTATATAAACAAAAATAGGTAGATGTATTACCAAAATAAAACATAAAACCACCTAACGACGAGATACAGGGACAGACGACGTTTCGACTAAAAAGCCTTCATCAGAATAAACAAACGACCAGTCATTCAGTCAGTTCCTCTTTTGCCAAGTTTGGTACATAGGGCGGATGTCATAGTTCTCCATGCCTGTAGGTTAGTTGCTAGGGATTGTAGGTCTTGTGCATTTATGCCTAAGACAAACGACCACAATAAAAAAATCGTTCATGGAGACAGATATTGTTAAAATAAGAGGAGGAGAGGAGGACAATAGCAGATATATAATGGAGAAAGCAAAGATGGAGCAGCATGACAGAAGAGAAGAAGGTGTGGGGAGAAGTTAGTTGTTAGTGAAGAGAGGAAAGTGGACAGAAGAGTGAGAAGTGGAAACAGGAAAAGATATAATATCAAGTAAATTAAAAGTAAATTAAAACACTTACCTCAAACGTTGCAACAGGCAATGAGTATTACATACATACAATCATAATTTAAGGGAAGAGCAAAATGAAATGGTACGAATTTCGAAGTACGAATTAGATCAGACTGGAGAGAGAGAGAGGGGGGAATGAGAACAAACATAATCCTTTCAGAAGAGGAAGACTTCCGACTGTTCAAGAGGGTGTCATGACGGGAGAGACTGACACTCGATGATGGGCAGACCTGAGGACTCCCATGTGACCTTACTTGACATACCCATCACTATCCAACCCTTCTGTCTCAGCCCATCAGTACACTACAAGCCGACTGGTGCCAATAGCATTCTTCTGTATACCTCTTCTCATTCATCTGCCTGTCAAGTTTCTAATTCATTCACTCAACGTCTTCGTCTCCAACGCCTGTGTAGTGGTGTCGACGAATTCCTTGAGTAGGCCTACGAGATGACAGATTTATTCTGAGGTCGTCTATACCCCAATAGAGTCCTCTCGTCTGCCCTTCCTCGCGTGTGTAGTCTCTCCCGTAATTCACCATTTACCAGATAAGCATGGCGTGTCTTCACTTAGAAATGTTGTGCTGGGAGAAAAGTATGTCCAAGTCATCACAATTTTAAATATTTGTATGGTTTTATGTTTGTTTTTACTTTTATGCGTTTCTTGAGAGAGGTCACTGATGGACGGTAACGTAAACAGGTTTTCAGCACTTGACCAACCACATCCCGAAAAAAAGGATGTGATCTTGTCAATCTTTGTTCCCAAGTCACTGAGACCAGACCAATAGAGACAAGGACTATTACAGCAACAACGAACACACCATCTTAATCTTAAGTATTGAAGTTTCCTCAGGAACATAGAACATCTGTAGAATGTTCACAAATCCATTAACGTATGTACTATGTTTATGTTCCTGAAGATACTTCATTAGTGGTTCAATAACCGTCAGCCTTAAGTATTTTTTTTTCATTTGTCTTCATGCTTCCTACTTTAGTTTACTTGAGATATTATCTGCTTCACTATCCTTGAATAAATTATCTGCTTAACACTACCCATGGATATATTCTATGTTTCACTCTATCTTTGGATATATATTATCTGCTACAACCTCTCCTTGGATCATTTTTCTGCTTCACTCTATCCGTGGATATATTATCTGTGTCAATCCATGCATTTCTTATCTCTGTAAATTTCTTATAATTTCTCATTTCCATGTGTTTTTATGTCATCCATGTTTACTTTTTCCTTGCAGTTTCTTGCCATTGATTTTCTAGTTATATATATATATATTACTGTACTTCTCGCGTTTCCTTTCCTTTATCTTACTTCCTGACATATCTTTTTCATTCTGCAATCTAATTCCTGACCATCTCCGTCTTAGTGACAATTACTATGTTGTTATGCGAAAATCAGAATGGAGAAAAAAATAAAAGTCTGTAAGACCATACAGAAACTAAAACTGAAGGCAGCGGACACAAACATATCCACAATGGGAGAAGACATAAAAACTGCATACACCTAATGCCCTTAAAAACACAGTTGATGTATAGAAAAGGTATCCTCTAGAGACTTTGGCGTGGCATCTTAAATGATAAGCTTCATAGTTTATATCTTAATGGTATTTTTTGTGAGGTACGCGTATGCACTCATGGACTTTGTCAAGAAATCGCAAAACACGCCCTTCGTTGAAGGTCAGAGTAGTTGAGAAAATCTAACCAACTTCAGGTGTCACTACCTACGATACCGATCTACTTCATGTGTGATCTGAAGAGAGGCACAGAATCTGTTGAAGCGTTTGGTACTGTGACATGATGACTGATGTAAGAACAGCCATGAAAAATACGCAATGTCTTTGATGAGGATAATAATTGGAAGGTATTGTCTCGATATGGATATACAAAAAAACTTCCAGGACGGCTAAAGATTCAAGAACAATGAGTAAACTAATCCTAATAAAATGTGTGACGAAATCGTGTGACGTAAAAGATGAAAAATTCAAATAGGAGGCCACCAATGAGCGATATGGGAGGGGGGATAAAGAGGAAGGTAAAGATACTATCTTCTTCTTCTTCTTCTTCTTTCGTTCACTTGAAACATGTCTATATCTGTAATTATGTCTCCTTAATAAAACTCACTGTCTTTTGTAGTTCATACAGTGTCCCATAGAGTTTTGATTCCAGTGTTGTTTCCTCTGGCCAATATGTCTGCCTCAGCGTTTCATGCTCAGAACACTCTTGAAGTATATGTTTGGCACTCTGTGCTGCCTGTCCACATGTACACATGGCTGTGTTGCCAATCTTGAACTTTGTATACATGTGACTGCGGAGTCGGTAAAGATAATATGAAAACATGTATAAAATTGGTAGCTGGGGAGGAGAGGGGGAGCTGCCAACAGATGTACAGATTATAGAAATGTGTAGGGAGGATCATTAGTTGACAGCGACCAGGAATAAATGATGCATTAAAATATACACATATTTGCATGCATCCATACAGCTAAATACATACATATACATACCCATCTGAATATACACATGTGTACCTATATGTACGTGCACATATACATAAACATATATACATACATATATATATATGTATATATATATATATACCAAAACATATATTTATAAAATACGTACAAATATATACACATATATGTACATACGTATACATGTACACAGGTGTACATGTCACAAAATTACACACGCAATAAATATGCATAACTATACGTATACGTAAATATGTATACATATATATATATATATATATATATATATATATATATATATATATATATATATATATATATATATTTATATATATATAAACAATACACATACAAAAATATATCTTTTTCATAGACAATACATAGATGTGTGAAAGAAACACAAAATGTACAAACATGTAACTCCATTCATACACAGGTAAAGGTTCACATAAGTTTAAGTGTACATAATGACACAGAATACAAATACATTAACGTAAACCAGCACTCATATATATACATATATATATATATATATATACATGCAATCACATACACATTTTCTCACATACATGCGTGCATTAATATCAGCATATATATATATATATATATATATATATATATATATATATATATATATATATATATATATACATGTATTACCGCAAACATGCATTCACATAAAGTTATGAAGATATTCGCATACATAGCACATGCATATGTACACATACACATGTGTGACCCAAAGTAGTTGTAGGAATACATGCTACCATGTAATATAAAATGCATATACACCTACACATATATATATATTTGCACTCATCTGTTGAACAAACAATTATAATAACAAATTGATGAAACGAAACACTAACAAACGTTGAGATAAATGGGTTATCTTTGAGACAAATGTGTTATATGTAGATATGCATGTGTTATAGTAATGTATATTATTACTACCACGCTTCAATCATCGGTGGTTATGAAATCCACGAACTACGCTACGCAGACGACACTGTTCTTCTTTCACATGTTATAAAGAGACTGGAACAGCTAATCAAGAATACAACGAAATACAGCGAATCACAAAACGTATATTTAAAAGTGCAAAAAAAAAAACAAAGATCATGTCAATAAATATAACATCACAGAAACCAAAATCAGAATAGTCAATACTGAGATAGAATGTTTGGATACATTCGAATACTTAGGAGCAAACATCAACGGTGCAGGAGTCTGCATGTCAGAAATAAGGAAGAGAGTGGTAATGGCATATTATAAAATAACACGGTTGAAGAACATGTGGAATAACAACAAAATGTAAACGAAATTGCTAATGTTACGAACTTAATATTTTTCCGGTTGCAACATACGGCTGTGAAACATGGACTGTAAGTAAAACAGCGGCAAGAAAGATAAGCGCCTTTGAGATGATATGCTACAGAAGGATTGTTAGAATATCACGGAATAAAAAAAAAACACTCAGATATTATAAACACATTGAAGATTCCAGAGTGTTGGTTAATAAACACAACAGCAAGATGAAAACTACACCTGTTTGGTCATATAAAGAGACACACCTGTTTAGAAAGACAAATAATGGATTGCAGAGCACCTGGGAGGAGGAGGAAAGGCAGACCAAGAAGACGATGGACTGACCACAGTAAAGATAACATGAATGCATCTTTGGAAAATGCCAGCCTCATGGCCAATACAGAGAAGGGTTCAGAGAACTCATTGAGAAGACCATGTTCTGGAGAGAATACGTCACACGACATACTTTTAATAATAAGAACATTATAATACCGATGTCGGATGTGTCGGACCATTGAATACAATCGCAGAGCAGCAGCACATATCCGTTCTCTGGACTACATCCTACTGTGCATATAGTTGGGGCAGTATCCTGCTGCACAAGAAACCCAGTCGGAGTTTGAAAATAAACTCTTGCAATATGTATTTCTTCAACAAAATAATTTTACAATGAAAACACTGTCTTATCTTTATAAAAGAACTTTCGGCTAAACGTGTATTGTTTTCCGCAAAACTGATTTTGTGTTATTGAAACCGATTGTGGTTTTTCTTTTGGGGGAGGTTCATATATTTAAACACTGTATGATACACGGTTAACTGCAGTCTGCGGCTCATTCAATTTTTTTGCCAATACGATTTCAGAAATTAGGTTTTTCATACAACAACAAATTACTTTTCCTTTTGTTGTTAGAAACGCCTCTGTCACCAGCGTACATGTGCCCCTTCAACATATACACATTCACTGTATGAACATCAAATTTAAAGTCGCAGCGCAAGGTAATCCTACCACAACGACCTCCGAGTATGTGCTTGTCAATAAAACAAAATTACAAAAATGGGTAGCATATCATATTCAGGACGTAGCCGTCAATCCAGCATTTTTTTTCTGTAGTGATTTTCTAGACAATATAAATACATTTAGTAATTTCCTATTGCTATTTTAAACGGTCCAGATGCACAATTACCTGTGGTGGAATTTTAACCCGGTACCATGGCCATCACAGGCATGCCCTGACCAAAGAGTCGGTATATATTTATATATATATATATATATATATATATATATATATATATATATATAATATATATATATATATATATATATATATATATATACATATATATATATATAATGTGCAATTATTAATCAATGGCATGTTGACTATCTTGGTTAAATTCAATATGATTCGAACTTTCTTTATCAGCCCACATTGCTACAGTCTGAGTGGACTGCACTTTAGACTGGAAAAAAAAAGATAACAGCCTTATTGAAGTGACATAGGACATTATAGTGGGATGTCATGTTAGATAATTTGTCTGAGATCAGAAAGGAATGATACAGAAGAACAAGATCACAAGCGCTGCCATGGTAACATGTGTTTAACGTCCTCTGTTTAAAAACCCAGGTGTTGACACGTGCTCTGATATCTGACGATCTAACAGTAGCCTGCATTGAAGTATTGTTTCTTCAGAAGAGGTGGTCGCGTGCAAATATCTGATTAAGTGCCAAAGACGCTGGATGCTGGGAGTTGGAGAGAAACGATCGTGTTAAAAGGTCATGTCAAATGTTATCTGAGAGCAGAACGATTAATAACTTAGTGCAAACGATGTCATCTCGATTCGATATCTCACAGCTGCAGTAAAATCTCTGATTAATCAATATAATGTTTCAATAGTACTATTATACTATATTAGGTTATCAAACATAATTCGACAATTTATTCGTGTCTTGTCAGCGTTCTTGATGTCTTCATTATCAATAGCAACTCGTTATTTCTTCAAGTGTATTGACATATAACAATATATAAAAGGGAACATGTAATATGCGTCTGTTGGACGAGGACATCGTGGTGGACGAAACTATGTTTAAGAGATTAAGAGAGTTTGGAATTGCTCGAGGACAAGGGAAATATACAAGCAACGCGCCACACAGGAACTATCAGCATACACACTTTTTGCCATCAGCTAAAAGAGACATAACCTCCTATGGGAATGACGAAAGTGTAAAGCTGTCGCTTCAAATAATTACTAATCACGTGTATTGTTTTTTGTATAAGCGATGCAGGAGATTGCGATTCCAACAAATCGTCTATTACTGTTGCTTCATTTATGTTCAAATGTATGATTTTCTAATCATTCTGACGTAATTATGTAACAATCTATTTTGTTGTTCAACAATGTCTCAATAATTCCGAATGATCTGTTTTCGCTGAACTTGTTTAATTTAGCATCATATTTAGATGTATTTCTTCCAAGCATGAAAGCAACTCAACATTGATGCCATGCTTCTCATCCTCCATTTTGGTGATTTTCATAAATTTTATCTAAAGTTTTTGGCAGTTTCTGACAAGAGGTGGGTTGAGAAGGAAGGGGGGGGGGGACTTGACAAACGTTACAACGTTGACGGCAATAATTATGCTTTTTCATTTATCACTATGATTACGTTAATTTGTACATTAACAAAAACAAAACAACAATAAATTGTATTTTCTGATGCTGATAAAAATTGCTTTTGTTGGGAGGTAGGAGTGCGAAGTGTGATACCGTAATGCAGGTGAGTGGACACTGAATTTCTGACTGTTATTGATAAATGTTGGGGGGGAGGGGAGGGGAGAGAGTTGGCAAAAATGTGTTGACATAATTTGTGGATAACCCCTTTGCTCATACGAGCAGATTAATCTCTCTGCTCAGTGTTAGCTCATACAGACTGATTGATCACTCTTCTCATTGTTAGCCCATACAAGACTGATTGATCACTCTTCTCATTGTTAGCCCATACAGACTGATTGATCACTCTTCTCATTGTTAGCTCAGACTGATTGATCACTCTTCTCATTGTTAGCTCATACAGACTGATTGATCACTCTTCTCATTGTTAGCTCATACAGACTGATTGATCACTCTTCTCATTGTTAGCTCAGACTGATTGATCACTCTTCTCATTGTTAGCTCAGACTGATTGATCACTCTTCTCAGTGTTAGCTCAAACAGACTGATTGATCACTCTTCTCATTGTTAGCTCAGACTGATTGATCACTCTTCTCATTGTTAGCTCATACAGACTGATTGATCACTCTTCTCATTGTTAGCTCAGACTGATTGATCACTCTTCTCATTGTTAGCTCAGACTGATTGATCACTCTTCTCAGTGTTAGCTCAAACAGACTGATTGATCACTCTTCTCATTGTTAGCTCATACAGACTGATTGATCACTCTTCTCATTGTTAGCTCAGACTGATTGATCACTCTTCTCATTGTTAGCTCAGACTGATTGATCACTCTTCTCATTGTTAGCTCATAAAGACTTATTGATCACTCTTCTCATTGTTAGCTCATACAGACTGATTGATCACTCTTCTCATTGTTAGCTCATACAGACTTATTGATCTTTCTTTCTTTCCGTTAGTTCATACAGGTAGATTGGAATCTCTTTTTCATCGTTAGCTCATACAAGCAGACTGATGTCGCTCTTCGTTAGCTCATACATGCAGATTAGGCTCTCTTATTAATCATTAGGTGGTCATACAGATTAATCTCTCTTTCTCATCGTTTGCTCACACAGGCATATTGATCTCTCTTTCTCATTGTTTGCTCACACAGGCACATTGATCTCTCTTTCTCATTGTTTGCTCACACAGGCACATTGATCTCTCTTTCTCATTGTTTGCTCACACAGGTACATTGATCTTTCTTTCTCATTGTTTGCTCACACAGGCACATTGATCTCTCTTTCTCATTGTTTTCTCACACAGGTACATTGATCTCTCTTTCTCATTGTTTGCTCACAAAGGGCACATTGATCTTTCTTTCTCATTGTTTTCTCACACAGGTACATTGATCTCTCTTTCTTATTGTTTGCTCACAAAGGCACATTGATCTTTCTTTCTCATTGTTTGCTCACAAAGGCACATTGATGTCTCTATTCGTTGGCTCGTACAATCACAAACGCCTTCTACAACTTCTTTCGTTCTCTTGAAATGTGCTTATATCTCAAGTTCTGTTTCTTGCATAAGCTTGACTGTGTTGTAACTCGTACATATGTCCATTGAGCTTCTTTTCCACTGTTATTTCTCTGGCCAGTATATGTGCCTAAACATTTCATATTTGGTGTATTCTTGAAGAATATGTCGTGCTGTATGATGCCCCTGCCCACATGTAGACAAAGCCATGATGCCAGTTTTCAAGTGAGCATACACGTGACTGCGTGGGTAATTGTATCCGATTCTGAGACAAAATGTCAACTTGTTTTGATCTGTTAATAATCTGGTAGTTACCTTGTATTTAAATTTGCTTCCGAATTGCTTTAATCTTGTTTCTTTTGTTGATACGGTATTGACATATCTTGTTAATCATCAGCAGATTACTCCTTACCCAGACTATCTGTATTATTGCGCTTTCATGTGTTCCACATTGCGATGCTATTCACTGCAAAGATATTTTGCTTTGATTGCTTAATTCGGTCAGCAGTATCTGCAGGTATGGAATATGTCTGGACTAGAGCGCCTGGAGTGACGATAATCTGTCAGGACTATACTAAAGGATGCGGAACTCTAATTCGCAGGGCATTGCCGGAGAATGCAATGTGTCATTCTTAACAGCATGCATACAATTTCTGCGACATGTGATCTGACACATCTGTCTTCAGCATACCCTGTTGCTTCCTTTAATCTATGCGGCGGAGAAGTCAGCACACCCACAAACAACCTTATAGTAACAAATATCTGTTAGTAAGAATACTATACAGGTGTGTTAATGCGACTATTTTATTGACGTAACAAAAACGTGTTATTAAGAAACTTTCTTCAATTTTACCAAATGCACCTGTACGTAAAAATGTTCAACATTTCTCCCCCTAATGTTAACTTCCCTGTAGATTTTATGTACTACAGGAGTTGAGATTTTGCAAGCTGTCACGGAAAGTATTGTTATATCTCCTCTATCTTACCGTCTTTCTGTTTCATTAGGTTTCTGCTTAACCACTACAAACTTTAGTTGTAGTTCTTGTAATTACATTTCTGAAATATGAGGATTTATTCAAACTGATCACGGATAAGTCATTTCTTAAAGCTAGCAGAAATTTATATATTCATGTACATACAAGGAAGTCTACAAATGGAAATTATCGGCAGCAGGCATAGGAAATATCTTTATTATTTCAAATCTGAAAATCCACACTGTATAAAGACTAATTGGGTGGTATACAAGTATATGCGTATATACACGCATAACAGGTTTTTCCCATTGTATTCTGGTTTCCAATTCAACGATGCAACACGTTGTCTACTGAGAATACCACACATTGCACTAACTCCGTAGCTTCACGATGGCATAGCCATGGGTCTTCGAAAATAGTCACGGTGTTAAACAAAAAGTCATGACCAATGATTTGAATCCATGATTTTTTGGGTTAACATCACTTTATTCTTTCTTTCTGCATTTGTTCTCAAATTACTGTAGATTATTATGATGTAATTTGGAGAACGGAATCCGTTGTGTCATTTTTTACAGTATGGCTCATATATCTGATCGTTTCAGCATGATACATCCGACTTCTGCATGGAATCTTGATCACTTCGACTCTTTAATGAGATGGGTACAGTCAACTCAATTCCGAAAACCTCATTAGTCGCCACTTCTGACATGCATGACCGATAACAGTGTCCGTATTCTTTATTCTCATTTCTGGCCTCGGCAACATACGAGCTCAACACTGATTTAAAATATTGAATCGAAACATAACACAAAAATCACTGTTTTGATGTGCAGAGTGTTGAACTCAAACTTTTAACGTGGTTTCCCTGTAGGTCCATGCTTCCCGAAGTGGTCAATATGGACTCTAAAGGATCAGTTTTGACTTGAAGGTAGTTTATGTCAGCGAGAAAAAATTGGGAGTGCACGAAATGTAACTAGAGGTCCACCTTATTCGCATCCCATTTAGGCCAGTTCAACATTTAGCTGATCCCTATATGTCTTATTACATATAACACATGTAGTGTGTAGGCCTACATAATACGTATAACAGACAAATAAAGTACGTGTATGTATATATATATATATATATAATCAAAAACACATTTCAAGGTAATATATTTAGGTAAATGCAATATTAGGCAAGCAAGAGGTATATAGAACACCACACAAAAGTTCGGCAACTGATCTAGAGGCAAACATGTTTGAGAATCACTGATGTAGATGCTTAGAATGCATTATATTAATGCAATATACTGTCAAGACATTTGAATTATGTTATTCAAACATCTGAACGTTCGCACATGTATCTGACTAATATAGATGTCAAACAATGCCTACAATATGACTGCTGCTGTGGATGCTGAATTCTGCCTGGAAACATGTGCACAGGAAACTAATATTGCCACAATTGCAATCCTGTGTTCCATATTTTCATAGAT
>CM067305.1:44078201-44123999 GCA_034231615.1 Meghimatium bilineatum | reverse complement strand
AGTTCGTTTGCACATTTTCTATATTGAGCATCCTGACTCTTAGAGTTATTCTTGTTGTGTTACTTTAAGCAGCGTTGTTTTAATATCTCGGTCTTCTCGCTGCTGGTCTATGGTTCTCAAATTCAGTTCGATAGGGCCCCTCGCCTAGGAAGGAATTGTGCATTTGCTGGTGGGTGCTAAATAGTTGTGACTGTTGGTTATCAGGTGTTTTGTTTTACAGTGAAAATATCAAGTTGATAATGTCTGCTTGATTTGTCTAATTAATCTGTTAGTCTATTATTTTCACAGTTCGGTTAAAGTTTTGATATTAACATCTCTTTCTTGTCTTTAAATGAGAATTTAAATCTGGGAGCTGCTATACCAACCAACGATAAATCGTGAACTCAGGGAGATCATGTTCCGGCAACATCAAACTGTTTCACTAAAAATACTTAGAAGTAGAATTCTTGGCTTGGTGCAGTAGCTTCTATGTGGGTCATATAGTCTCTCTAGGGACCCCCATAGACTTTTTGTGGGGTCGCATATACACATTTTGAAATTAGAAAGGAGGGGTGGAACAGATTCATCTAAGAGGTCAATGGCGCCTGTGGATGTCGATAAGCGAGACGGTAAATTAAACAGAATATTAAAGATTAAGCATGAGTAAACATGGATAGCTTTGAGCTTGGTGACAGGAGTAGAAGTAATGAGAACCAGTTAGCTTGAATGGCTGGAACACTTTACTAGCGACTTCATTACATATATCCACCGTTCATTCATCATCTTGTGGCGTATTATTCCCAGAACGTGGTATTATTTACAGATTCTTTGAACACTCCGCGATTCTGGACGAGTTGACCTGCCGCAGCTAGAGACATGTTTAAGCAATCTGGTATATCACTGCACCATCGTCGTATTGGACACCCTCTTACCCAGTTGCCTTTAAATATGCCTTTATCTAATAATCTACCGTTCATTAGAAGTAGTAAAACACTGCACGTATTAGTTACAAAATCCGAAGTCGCACAAATACAACGGCGACACTGCGCATTTCCGTTCTCTAGTCTATTATATCTAAAAATCTAATAAGACCATTGACCTGCTATAAGAGATATTCATTGGGAGTTAAGTAAGTACGCACATAAATCGCAGTAAAGCTTTAAAAACCTCAGTGACTTGTAAAGTTGGGGATCTGTTGTAGCCAGCCTTCATCGCTTAGAAGGCACTTGACTGTTTTAAACGGGAACAAAATCTCAATAGTGGATTCTAAAAGGCGTTATTTTAGTTGAATACACAGAGTCCTTCAGTCACGGCAATTATGTACCATCAGTCTGAGACTCTGTAGAGAACATTTTTTTCCCCAAAGATTCTGTAACAGCATAGATTTGATTAAAATGTAGTTTGATGAAATGTAATGTTGGTTAGTATCACGCATCAAGATCTGAGAATTATTACAGTATTTGTTCTAATCAAATAAGCAATGATATTTTTGCACGAATCTCCGAAACTATTAAACATTGTTTTCATTCGGGACTAATCTATGCAACGTTCAGTACAGTTGGAAGATAACCAAGTTAACTATTCAAAACTAGGTGAACACAATAGGCTCGAAAGTATTAGAGAAATGATGTCATTGTACTAGGATTTCCATATAATTACTCTTCCTATCTGAACATATCAGCAAGTTACGTGTGGAACGTACTCATAGCAGGTAATTGTATATCATCAATCCCCAGGAAGTTCTGAACTGTCCATTTGTAAACTGGTCGGCCATGAACTGAATCCGCAACGTCGGGAGCAAAGGTACCATTTAAGTAGAAAATATATAAAAAGATAAACCATTAACATCTTACACCAACAGATGAAAAGATTTTTAATGTAAATCCACAGAACAGTTCACTTGGAAGTAGGTAACAGCAAGAACAATATTCAGGACCGCTGATATTAATATTTCACTTCGTTATTTTTACGGACATTATTTTCTTTTAAAGTTTCATATACAGTGTTTCCATTCTGTTTCCTGGAAAATTATAAATGTCTGTTTGAAAGTAACATGGACGTAAGAGATGATTGCAAAAATAAAAGAAGCCACGGGAACAAACATATATAAATCGCATGGAATACTAGGAAATGAAAAAAGCAGACCAATTGGCTAAGGAAGGTGCTGCCGAAGACTAACCAGATGTAACAATCACATACAATCAGAAAAAAAACAACAGATGATCAAGTCAATAAGAAAGCCACAAACACCAACACAAGATGACTATCACATTATGAACATATCAGAACAAGTTGTAATTCTACGCCTCATAACGGAATACAACCGTCTCCGCAGTCACATGTATACAAAGTTCAAGATTGGCAACACGGCCATGTGTACATGTAGACAGGCGGCACATAGTGCCTAACATATACTTCAAGAGTGTTCTGAGTATGAAACGCCGAGGTGGACATATTGGCCAGAGGAAACAACACTGGAATCAAAGCTCTGTGAGGCATTGTATGAACTACTAAAGTCATTGAGTTTTATTAAGGAGACAGACTTACAGATATAGACATGTTTCAAATAAACTAATGAAGAAGAAAAATATAAATCGCACACAAACTGTGTATCTAACGAGCTTACTCTGCGTAGTTTCATGATATCACTATATGCGTTGAAAGAAGTGGAAAAGGTCAGGGACTACTGGATTACTGAAGAATGAGAGTCAGTAAACCTGACTGAGAAAGTCCATATTCCATCACATTGTGATGACATTTGTAATGTATGTTAGAATGTGGAAATCCAAGGGAATGTACGTGAGTCTATATGTGTATATTTTGGGAATCATGGCTGAACCATCGCATTCTCGTGGAAAATGTCAAACGACGTGTGAAATGTGTGGCGAATTACCTTGAAGAATTTGTATGGACATTCTAAATATAACGGCCAAATTACAATTTAATAGGAACCTAGTCACAATCGCATGTTGCACAGTGATCGAGTAGGGGAAGTAATCTTAGCCTAACATACCACCGTTATCACTTGTTTTAAACCACAGTTTCTCTAAGTCGGCGAAAATGATCTCTGGGGCGAAGCAGAAACAAAGAGGACGAAGTGGGGACGATGAAGAGTCATGGAGAGCGACGTAGAGTCAATTGGGAGATATAATATTATTTAGCACTGAATCAGTTACATGAAACTTAAATGATGTCGTATGCTAGATTTTATTTACAGTAACACACGGGGTGAAATTCTGGTGATATTACTCAAATTCGGCTTCAATAGCATAAACAGTTCTTCCTTTTTATATTATGTTCTTATTGTTTTTAATGGTAAAGAATGTATTATATGTGAGAACTTAATTTTTTTAATGAAATTTTGCATTCTGGCTGGAAGTTTTCGTAAATCTTGCAATTTTTTGCATAATTTCTTCATAACCATGACAGAAGAAGCTGTCATACAGAAGTGTTATCAATACAGTGATAAGTATATTAAATATTGATTGGGTACTTCTACTCCTAATAAACAATTGCCACTTCGCTTGATGTGTGAAAAATCCATTTCCAATGAGGCTATCAAATCATCGAGATTAAGTGACAACTTTCAGATTGTTAAATCCGATAAATGTAACATAATGTTCGTATTTTCAGGAATTAAATAAATGACAGAAGATACTGCAAAATATGTCTGCCTCTACTTCAAGGTATAACGAAGACGATGTTTTGGCTTCATATAACAACAGCTTTTTATAAGTAAAATCTGGGGAAAATCTGGGGGAAAAAAACAGACACCATTCCTGATGAATTGAACATACATGAAATTCACGAAATTTTAAAAGCAGTAGTGCAGCAATTCCTGATACGGTCTTAAAACATATTCCTCTAAGTAATGTCACCTTTTAGCGACATATTGATAATATAGCGAACAATCTGTAAAACAAACGTAGTTAAAAAATGAACTTAGTACCTTGCAACGGACATAATTTCGTTTGTAATGGGAAGTCTACCTGGGTGTGTCTACCTGGATGAGTCTACCTGGGTGTGTCTACCTGGGTGAGTATGCCATTTTGTTGAAGATGGTAAAATGCATATAGAAATACTATTTTCAAGAAAAATGGGACCAGATACAAAGGGAGACTCGGTACATGCAAGGTCCAAGAATTGTTTCGTCTGAATGATATTCTTATAACACACATACTCGCTTATACAGCGTATGAAACATCGTCCATTATTGGTCATAGCAGTGGTTTAGCAGTAACAGAAAGTACCAGAAGCAGGAAGACTGGTTAACGATCGACAGAAGTTTCGAAATGTTGTCATGTCTGCTGCATCCTGGTCAGGATACGCCACCTGATGATTATAACGTGTGGCTTTACTGTATATATAAATATATATATATATATATATATATATATATATATATATATAATATATATATATATATATATATATAAACACGCTCTGCCCAACGTTATGACAAATTGGTGTTTTCTCTCCGACATATCGTAGCGAAGATTATCAGCAGTCGTTTGTACGAACTCCAAATCTCTATTGAGCACCTGATCAATGTGGAACACGATACGAAGGAATGTTTCAATAATTTGATTAAATTACAAATGAAAGATTCGATCATAGATCACTTTCAAGATGAGGATAGGATGGAAGCGAGATGTGAGGAATAATTTCTCACGTTGACAAATATCTATTAAATGAAGGTAATCTTCAAAATAGACTCTTATCATGGATGTTCGTTACAGAAGTTTAAAGAGAATTTTCAACATTGTTGAAGAAAGGCAAATGTTTCTTGATCAATGTTCCCTTCCTTATGTTTAATGGAGAGAGATTGCAGGGTTGTACCACAGCTTGTTTACAAAGACAAGAAATTGTTTAGTAACTGTTAAAAGAAACGATCTACATCTTGTTCTATCCAAAATAAAACCCAAATATTGAAGAACGTAACTCCACACATCAGTGGTACACTTCATATTAAGCCGCGTTTGACATGTTACATTCATTGAGTAATGTTAAAACACTAATATTATTACTTAGATATTGTTCTCAATATAACTTTTCCCAGGTTTTAAATATTTAGAAAGTGCTATTTATAGTAAAGAACACTGCGGGCAAATTACAAGCGACGAAATCAGAATGACACATCCGAAAACTCTTCTTCTTTATTCTTGATTGGAAACTGGCTTCACAGCACGCGGGGCATTCACATAAGTGCTCCGCCCTCCGCTCCAGCAACCATCCCAGTGTATGTAGGCTCAGAGTCCCGGTCAGGAGTTGATTGTGTGATCTTTGGGAATTTCCAAAATATTTACTTTTCCTTTCCTCTCCTCTAGATGCTCCTATTTCTAACATTCTCTGTATGTGTACGTTCTCAGCCTCGTTGACATATCTTCATCTTGAAATGAATTTATTACTGCCTTCAATAAGTCTGCTTTATCTCTTCTCAACGATATGCCATCTATCGCCGCATTGCATGACAATAAGTTGGCTCTCTCGTTTCCTTTAACCTCAGCATGACCAGGGCAGTTTATCCATGTACTGTTCTGGACGAGGGCCGGTCTTAGGCCATTGCAACCTATGCGGCCGCAGTGGGCCCCGTACTTCATAGGCCCATAAATTAATATTATAATTTATTTTATTATCCACTTCCCAACCCA
Organism: Meghimatium bilineatum; assembly: GCA_034231615.1. Lineage (NCBI taxonomy): Eukaryota > Metazoa > Mollusca > Gastropoda > Stylommatophora > Philomycidae > Meghimatium > Meghimatium bilineatum. The sequence goes on along the minus strand of CM067305.1, from coordinate 44,118,369 downwards.
GACTGGACTTCCGCGCAATCCGTTTCGCATTGGGCCCGCAATTGTTAGGGACAAATGCTCTGGACAAAGGTTGTTCAATAAGTCCCACCATTCTTTTCTTAGCATGCACTTATCTATCTTGCGTTGCATGCCTTGAGAGTCTGTGAGCATTACCAAGTGATTAAGAGGGAGTTACATCTCTATCCTCATGCTCGATGTGACAGTAGAATATGCTGAAGATTTCTCAACCAATTTCACGCCGTTTCTATAGGCAACAAAACCCCAACCGTTTTAATTTGTGTTTCTGCTAACGGAGCCATATGTGTATATACTTATGCCTTGTGGTTTAGAGTGTAGTCGGCCGAGTTCAAGCACTGTATCCTGAGCCCTGACGTCCGTCCATTTTCGACACGCTTTATCTAGTTGTATTATTACTTTAGTCAGTGATTTATTCTCAGTGTCTACCTCCACCCAATCACTGCACTTTCCTATTTCTTCCAATTCACATACCCATCGCAGTGTGGCGGCCACTGCCATCTATGATCTGCCACGCTTGATTCGTTTTCCCTTGATTCGTTTGACTCATCTAGACGTTGGTGTAATGGGTGGTGGTTGTATTCTGTCACTTTAAGGTACGACCTAACTTGTGCTAACTGAGGTCGCAATCTAATGTTTGGGAGATCAAGCAGAAATCTCATAGCAGAGATGGATGTATCTCTAGTATACCTGAGTAACGTCTCATTGCCTAATTTTTACTTTTTTTAAATCTATTGACTTGTGTCTGTGACAGTGTTAGTAAGCCGAGGCCATAATCTATGACAGAAGTCACCATCACTTGGAGAAGTAGAAAAAGTACCAATTTCTGCATGTCGAAGGTCGCCATAACCTTGATAACACTGATCCCTCTTTTAGTCTTCTGAATCATGTAAATCGGAAAACTCTTCTACTCCAACTCTTTTCATTCCTGCATTCACTTAAATAGAACTTTCCTGGCACGAATCGGACTCATGAGGCATCTACAAACTCACACATCAAATGAGACAATCACAAATGTTTTGTTGTTATTCTACTTGTTCATCACATTTATTGTTTTTCATACTATGCACATCTTCGCCTGCGAATGAGGAACATCATCATCAGTAATGAATGAGAAACATATGCGATTGTGAGGCGTTGCGGGTGTGTGGAGCTACGTGTGCGTTATCGGGCGTTGGTTAATCAAATTAAAAGGGAAGGTAGCAGGAATAAATTTGCGAAAGACTATTATACATATAAAGTGTAAGTATATCATCAACTACATAGCCATTATATATATATATATATATATATATATATATATATATATATATATATATATATATATATATATATATATATATATATATATATATATATATAATACATGTATATTTTGTGCATATAAAGTTCCAACAGTTATTTACATTGCTGATGACACTTCATCACATGAATTGTGAGTATTATTGCCGATCTGCGTGACCTAGTTGAAGCTATAACATTTATGAAAAAAACACTACTGCGCATGTCAATTGTGTGTTTAGTATTACTACTTGTAAAAGTAATAAATGTATTTATTTGTCAGCGAATGAAAGTTAACTTTAGCGAATGAAAGTTAACTTTGAAATTATCAACAATCTTCGGAGTCAGGCTGCACACTGGACGATGGAAATACCGAAAATTCGATTACGCACCAGATCAAAACAAACAATTGCATTTCAATTTCCTTGCACTGCAACTTAATAGACACCATACATATATATTGCTCTTTCATCGTAAGCGATTATGACAGATTGTCTCATTCATTTTATAATGATCAGTTACTTAGTTTGTGCTACGTCGTTTGTGTCTATACGTTTGAATATGACTTGTAAGCCAAATGTGGTTTCCAAAGGCTCAAATACACAATGGAAATGAGACGATTGATTTCGACAGTAGACTATCACTATACGGACTCGTTAAAGAACTCAATGAAAGCCTTTGAAATAGACCACGATACATGGGAAGAACTTGCACAAAATAGATCTACATGGCGTTCTAGAAAGAAAAATAGCGCATCATCTTGTGAAAAGAAAAGAAATGCAGCAGCTCAACAGCGGAGAGCAGCTAGAAAGTCACGGATAGACCAAGATCCGTCTACAGTCGTCATTCCATGTCCAAACTGTCCAAGGTCATTTACAGCTCGAATAGGGCTATTAGCCATCTACGAACTCATAATCAAGGACATAACTAAAATTGAATTTTCAAAAGTGGATGTAACAAATGGTCATCATCACATGTGATGGACGAACAACAACACACACCATATAAATATGTATGTATACAGTGAGAGAAGGGGTAAAGAGTTGAAGATAGTGCGAACCATTGTGTTGCATGCCTGTATGATTGGTGTCCAAAGTTAACCACATGAACTGGGAAATTCAAACTAGATAAATACATGTTGGTATTATTTCGTATATCATTTTCTTACATTGGGATTGAGAATAACTATTTTACTCAGTGTGACTGCCGCGTACAATTCCATACAATTGTACTCTGTACGAGTACAACATTACCGTTGCATATACTCCAAACCTGTATGCTGTGCAACATTACGGTTGCATTTAGTTTCTGTTTAATTTTGTAGTTCCATTCGTGTTTGTTAATCGCTATCGTGATAACGATATTTTGTTGGAAACGTCGATCCTGTGAATTGTTCAACGTGTAACAGTTATTTAACCCTGTGTGTGTGTTGTTGATTTTTTTTCAAAAAATACTCTGTGACTTTTTTGCGCAATTAAAGTCATAACAAAGATAAAAGGATTCCAGTCATGAGTCTCAATTGTGTTTATCTCAGAGAAGATAGTAGGGTGAAGTATTGAAACAATTTCCTAAGTAATCTCTTAAATGTTTAATGCAGACGATTACTGTAATGTCCTCCCATATTAGATCTTGTAACACATAGAGTATATATATATAGTATATATATATATATGTATATGTACAGAGATACAATAAACTGTTGGAAATTAAGATGTTGCGTTGCATGTCATGGGGATGTGAGTATGTTCACAGATGATGCGCACCAGTGCAGCAGAAACGTTTCCTCCCTTAAAATGCACATTTTCTGAAACTGACTTTCCGCCAGCTAAACAGGAGCTGAAGTGATGGTGGTTTACGATTACAAAGGGTGGTCCAGTTGAGACGGAAATGTTTTGAGATTGTAATGACTCCAGGGTTGACATAGACTTAATTGGGTACCGGATTAATCCGGAAAATAAATACTGCGAGGGAGAGGAGATGGCTACCGCTCTCATATATCAGAGCCACTGAAATATGAGATCACTAACATCTCACATACCTACAGCGTTAAAAAATGGTATGTGTCAACTTTACTTACTTTTTTACAAGTGTATGTACGTTCATATAAAAATCTCATTTCTCTATCTTATTGTATCAATTTATTGATATGTCTATTTATATGTCAAAATGAATAATTACTATATGCACAATCTACATTACAATAGAACCAGCCCACATATAAACTTCTGTTGTTACCGCTCAGAAGAATGTATTTTCTGCCAGCTTTATTTACCTTCAAATTTCAAACATTTCGACCAGCTTTTTAGTATTTGTCTTTCTTGTTATTTTCAGCGCCATTAACAGCACAAGCAGATCAAGAGTTGAACTGACTTATGAGTTTAAATTTAGCTAGTGCACTAGATTTGATGCACTAGAGAAATATCTAAAATTAGCACCACCCTCTTTCACTGATTATCTACCATAAAACAAGCATCACCACATTTTTCTGTACATTTCTGCAACTAACATTGTTCCTGACATGCATTAAGTGTGGGATCGATACAATTTCCGCTGCTACAGGAATAGACCTGGAGTGGATAATAAAAATGACCTTTGTTTTTGTTTGGAGCACAACAAAAGGTGTCATGTGAACAGCAATCGCAAATTATGATATGACCTGTAAATAGAAACAGCTATTGATGCATGCCTAACCAAGTCCCTCTCCTAAATTGCCCTGTGTGTAAATGTCAACAATCTTCAGTTATCTTTCCTATTACAATTGCAAGCTAATGAAAAACAAGGGAAAAGTAAAGATAAGTGATGTCTGGGATCTGCGGAAAGGATTATTCTACAGATGGATGCGGCTCAACTCTGAGAGCTGTATATAGTAGATAAATCCTAAATAATGAATTCAAGCGAACTTTACAAGAAAATGACAGAGACACAAGTTTTCGTCTTCAACTTGTCCTATAAAATGTCTACCAACAGGGGCACGGTCTGTAGCACGGTCATTTAGATTTACAAAGAACTAGCTAAAACGTCATAGATATGGGCGATTGTGCATAATCATTGCCGGGATTTCTCGTACATTATTTACCAATCATTCAGCAGAATAGTTATATGTGCTGATCTCAGGCGACGTCCATCTTGTCTGATGCGATTAATAATTTGTCGCTTAACTCATGTTTTGTGTTCCCACTCAATAAAAAGTAACTCTCAGGGTTTGAAATAATATCAGATGGAACCTGTTACTTGGAAGTGGGAACAGATCATTGTAGATATAAAATTATGTTGAATTTTCACACAATAACAGATACGATGATGTGGAGTTTCCACACAAGAAAAGACTCGTTATATAGACATGTCATCTATATATCAGTTGATTTTACATATTGGTTTGTATGCTAAGATATTGTTGAGACTATCAGGCCTTCATTATACCGATGTTCTTCATCAATGATCAAAATAAAGTACCTATTTTTTATAGCACTTGGCTCCATTTTTGGGTATATAATTACATAACGTTCTGAACATACTTCTGATTTATCAATTAGTCTCCCAATTACAATAAGCTAAGACTTGTCTATTGGTAATATTAACACATTTTAATGCACCTGTTCTTTCCATGTTGCCTTTTTGTGTGCCCTGCTGTACTTTCTTGTCATGCAATCACATTTCCTTAGTTCTCGCTTCTCTATTCAACTCGATTTGTTGCATTCCAAACTTGTATACTATTAAACATTGCCGTTTGATGTATTCCAGATTTGTATACAATACAACATTGCCGTTTGATGTATTCCAGATTTTTATACAGTACAACATTGCCGTTTGATGTATTCCAGATTTTTATACAGAACAACATTGCCGTTGCATGTATTTCAGACCTGTATACTGTACAACATTACAGTTGCATGCTTTCGTATTCCAGACTTTTATCAGATGTGTGTTCTGTACGAGTACATTACCGCTGCATGTATTCCAGATCTGTCTATTGCACAAAATGAAAGATTCATGTAGTCTCCATTTCATTTTGTGGTTCCATTCGTATTTATTTATTTCTATCTTAATAACGGCATTTTATTTCGAAACTTCCATGCTCTGGATTGTTCAACGTTAAGCAGCTATTTAAAACTGTGGATTTTTTTTTTAAATATTTATTTACCATAAGTTATTCAAAATGTTACTACAGCCATTCGATCACTATAATTGTGACCATATGTAAAGACAAGTATCCACAATGTAATAATACTATCTGTACAGAGGAGTGTTCAAAATGTTCGGGCAATGTTGCACCGAAGAATATTTACATGTTCTATTTATGTTTGTAAAAATATATTTTTTAAACTTCTAGCCATTACGCTCGTTTATACAACTGTATATTCGAAATGTTATAATTATGTCCGTACAGAAAAATAGGTGTTACAAATGTTATAATTATGTCCGTACAGAAAAATAGGTGTTACAAATGTTATAATTATGTCCGTACAGATAAATAGGTGTTACAAATGTTATAATTATGTCCGTACAGATAAATAGGTGTTCCAAATGTTATAATTATGCCCGTACAGATAAATAGGTGTTCCAAATGATTTAGTCATGTCTATACATACTGATCCTTCAAAATGTTCTATTTTTATCTGTACAGACTGATTGTTCAAAATGTTCTAGTTTTATCTGTACAGACTGATTGATCAAAATGTTATATGTGTGTCTGTAAAGACTGATTTTCAAAATGTTATATGTGTGTCTGTACAGACTGATTGTTCAAAATGTTACATGTGTGTCTGTACAGACTGATTGTTCAAAATGTTATATGTGTGTCTGTACAGACTGATTCTTCAAAATTGTATATGTGTGTCTGTACAGACTGATTGTTCAAAATGTTATATGTGTGTCTGTACAGACTGATTGTTCAAAATGTTATATATGTGTGTCTGTACAGACTGGTTGTTCAAAATGTTATATGTGTCTGTACAGACTGATTGTTAAAAATGTTATATGTGTCTGTACAGACTATTGTTCAAAATGGTATAATGTGTCTGTACAGACTGATTGTTCAAAATATTATATGTGTGTCTGTACAGACTGATTGTTCAAAATGTTATTTGTGTGTCTGTACAGACTGATTGCTCAAAATGTTATATGTGTGTCTGTACAGACTGATTGTTCAAAATGTTATATGTGTCTGTACAGACTGATTGTTAAAAATGGTATATGTGTCTGTACAGACTGATTGTTCAAAATGTTAATATGTGTGTCTGTACAGACTGATTGTTCAAAATGTTATATGTGTGTCTGTACAGACTGATTGTTCAAAATGTTATATGTGTGTCTGTACAGACTGATTGTTCAAAATGTTATATGTGTGTCTGTACAGACTGATTGTTCAAAATGGTATATGAGTGTCTGTACATACTGATTGTTCAAAATGTTAGATGTGTGTCTGTACAGACTAATTGTTCAAAATGTTATATTTTTGTCTGTATAAACTGATTGCTCAAAATGATCCATTTATGTCTATACAGACTGAGTGTTCAATGTACTTGAATCTGTTTACACTCATCCTTAAAATCGATGTCGGTGCATAGGAACACAACAGCCACTGATCAATAATAAATATTTACAACAGTACTTCCTATATCTGCGACACATCAAAATAAAAAAAGCGATTTCTTGGCATGAGATTTTATAGCCGTCCATAGAATTGTTCTTTTATTTCAGCAGTGATGTAGAGATGAATATATGGTCTTCGAAATAGTAGCTATGTCTACATATAATGTCTGTGACATAAAATAGTAGATATGTCTACATATAATGTCTGTGACATCAGAAAAACACTTTTATACATACAAAATATAACACACTAAACTATAAGACACTGAAGTATGTAATTCTAGGTTAGGTATGTTCGCAAAATAAAACTTGGTGATAATCACGCATGTTAGTGAAATGTCTGTAAATATGGAAATGACAATTAATTAGTAGCAAGCATCAATGTAGATAGGTCATGTCCAGTTAGACAATCTATCAATCATCTGCGTGGTGTATAAGTTCAGTGTTTAAGACAGATGTTGATTGTGCGATTTTTTTGGGGGATCTTTTCAATGATCTGGATGGCACTTTCATCCCTCTATCGCTGAATATTGCTACTCTCCTCCTCCTCTTCATCTCTGTGTAGTGCATATATAACATCGTTAATTAACTCATCTCTGTCTATATCTTCTTATCACTGCGCCGTCAACTATAGTCACGCAAAATGAGTTAAACAGTTTACTAAAACACTTACCTAGCCTATTAATAAAAATATATTTAAAAAAGTATATATAAAAAACATACAATAAAACTAAACAGGACAATTCTCCAAGTATCGGCTCAAATTGAACCTTTTTCAAGAGACAAACAACAGAAAACGACAAAATAAAAAACAAAGAGGTAGATGAAGTGATATAATAAAAAACCTATGCTAAGTGAAAATGAGAAACAAAAACAAGTAGACAACGAAAACCATGTAAAGTAGCGGCTGGAACTGACCATTTGGTTATTTATATTTGTCTTCCAGCCGCTACCTTACATGGTTTTGAATGTTACTTTTCCTCAGATTAGCTTATGTAGCTCTGCTGGTGCACAATATCCGTGGTTAGCAATTATTTAGGTCGTACCAGCCCGATCTTCTTTTTTTGGCCACTTCATGAGACAGGCAGGTTTAGAGAACATATCCACACCAGGCAAAACTGAAGGTAACAGGGACAGAGGGCGACAACGTGAGAAAATATTAAACAGTTTGACAACCTGGCACGGCAAGGAAATAACAACGACTTTGGTACATAATACTGTGAACAGAGAGCTGTGGAGAGTCATGACCGCCTACGCCATCAGGCATGACACCTAAGCAAACGCAACTTACTAAACTATTTTGAATTAACTGTGTTCATATCAGACAATCCGAGAAACGCGTGTCCTTTTACTGAGCATTTTGTTCACAGTACAAGACTGTTACATATTAGAGATTGAATGAAAGTAGCAATACAAATAAAATGTACTTAAAAAATACATTCACATTTGAGTTCTCTGAATACACATTCACGATTTCTCGCATGCTAGTGAGCAATGTAACTCTCTGGTTAAACACACTTCTTAAAGCTGTATAAGCGCATGTTCTATACTATCGCGGGTGGGAGATTCCAAATTCTATTACAGATTTAGTAATAGCATAGCTTCTTTCACCAGAGTGTAGCCGTGATTCGAAACGGGAGCAAAAGACAGTCACATATGTCGTAGGAAGCGATTAAGGAGGTTTAGTGGTGGAGTTGGATATTGAATATCTAGTGTGACAGACTGTCGTGCTTGCCAGGATTCGGACAAGAAACATTGACGAAGGATAATACTAAAATCGGATCTCTTTTATTTTGCTGAGATATCACTTTTAAAAAGTAAAGAAAAAACATTAAAGAACGTAAGAAAATAACTGTTAGTAAGTGTCGGCGAGACAGGGTTATCTACGGAGTTAGCTAGCGTTAATTTTCAGCCAACCGTGACTGAAGCACGAGAATGGTAGGGGAGAATAAAATATTGCCAAAAACTATTAGCTTAAGAAAGGATGACAATAGAATATAATATCTTGGAAAAAGATTGTTAACATCCTTGAGTGACGCAAACTATAATAAAACTAGATTAGTAGGAACACATTGTGCGGACACAAGTGTGAACACACATGAGTATTCAGCAAAATTTAGGTCCACAAACGTGCACATAGAGAAATGTAATAAATTTTGAGTAATCAGTCGATCATGCGCCAGCATAAATTGAGTCACACAACGAATATCAGATGAAATACTTATAACATAAACAGAAATTTCAGATTCGGAAACACTATACGGAGAAGGAAGAAAATGAACCACTGACTATAACATCAACAAATAATACAACAACTAAAGAAGGCAACCACTATAGAATAGTTGTAAAGTGATACCACCTTACCAATGAAGTTATACTGTACCAGTTGAATACTGGTAAGTTGGTGAAAAAATGTTTTTACCAAATCATTTTCTATATGTCAATTATAATATTCTAAAACATTCAACGCATATATCAATATTATGGTATAGAAAAACTAAATAATAGATACGATATACAAAATAAATAGAAACACGAGAAGTCACTCAAAAAGATCCAACCCCCAATCCAATTACACACTATTTGGTCAATATGACAATAAGCCATGTTCAATTCGGATATCTGAGACCGAAAGGCGCAGATATCACAGCAACAATGTACACCATGACACAACGGATATTGATTTCCCAATTGCATCGTGTTAATTTGTAAGTATTGAAAAAATTAACGCAGAAGACATTTTATTCCAGTCATATGTCCCCATGTAGACAGTGTTCATGCAGTGATTAAATGTCATTCTTGTCCAGATGTTCTCATGTAGACAGTGTTCATGCAGTGATTAAATGTCATAATTGTCCATATGTACTCATGTAGACAGTGCTCATGCAGTTATTAAATGTCATTCTTGTCCATATGTCCTCATGTAGACAGTGCTCATGCAGTGATTACATATCATTCATGTCCATATGTTCTCATGTAAATAGTGGTCATGCAGTGATTAAATATCATTCTTGTCCATATGTTGTTATGTAGACAGTGCTCATGCAGTGATTTAAATGTCATTTTAGTCCGTATGTCCTCATGTAGACAGTTGTCATGCAGTGATTAAATTTCATTCTTGTCCATAATTAATTAATATTAGTGTTTTATAAGTCATCCATTTCAGTGCAGGGAACAACCAAATGTTCCTCCTGGGATCTTCCTATACACTCCAGGAACAACAGAATATTCACTCCGGGGATCACTCTAGCGCATCCGAGGAACATATAAATGTTCAGAATACGAAATCCATATTATTCTCCAGCGGTTAAAAAATATGTAGGAAAGTTATTTTAAAATTAAAAAAATAATGAGTGTAGTGTATCATATTCAGGACGAAGCCTTATGGGCATATGCAACTCATCGCAGAAGAAGAAGTATGCGAATGTCCCAATTTGCAGTCACTCGTTTTAGACAAAGCCTTCTTAGAGCATCACTTATGGCACCAGCTCCATAGCGCCTCATGGATCAATAAACCTCAGGGATCTCTGAAAGAAAAACGAACAAGAGGTAACAGTTCATTATTATCTCACGACTTCATGAACACAAGACACATGTCGCATCCTTACTTACGGCTTACGATATACATGCAAAGTAACAATATGCCCATTAGGGATTACTCATTACATACGTTAACAATTTTGTGAGAATGTGTTACTCTCTCCCACTTTGTCAACGTCAAAAACTCAGTGACTCTCTGTGCATAATAATGTATTAAAAAAACTGTATGCTCTCCCTCATAACAACGATTTTAGCAACAAAAATCAATTTTTTGATTCACAATATTAGCAACAAACATCCATGCTGTGATTCACAATTTTAGCAACAAACATACATGCTTTGATTCACAATATTAGCAACAAACATCCATGCTTTGATTCACAATATTAGCAACAAACATCCATGCTTTGATTCAAAATTTTAGCAACAGACATTCATGCTTTGATTCACGATTTTAGCAACACATATCCATGCTTTGAATAATAAATTTAGAACAAACATCCATGATTCGATTCACAGTTTTAGGGAAACAAAATTCAAATTCAAGCAATTTTCTTGTTGTATTAAAACAGTATTGTTGACGTTCATTTTTATCAACCTCCCACCTTTCCGTGTAAGCCAACGTCAAATTCTATTCATATACACTCCACACTACCCGAACTGCTTCTGTATTTTATGAACAGCCCCTTAAGTATTCGTTTTTCATGAGATTTCTCCCAGAAAAATCGAAAAATATAGATAATCTATTCCTATAAAATGTAGATAATCGTTTCCTATGAAATATAGATAACCGTTTCCTATAAAATGTAGACAATCTTTTCCTGTACAATGTAGATCATCTTTTTCCTGTAGAATGTTTCTGTCTAGATCTTACAGGTATTTAGTGCACAGACAGTGTAATGAAATAACAACAAGGGAGATTGTAAGAAGCCACATAAACAAAATAGAGACAAGAAAGGCTTCTAAGAGTCATTTTTGCGTGAGTAATTGTGCCACAAAATCGCGAACGAATCTCAGCGTAAATAAAACATAAATGGAGAAATTGCATTCACAGAATGAGATTGTGTCAGACATGTTGATCCGGTATTTTTCGCATGCGCCATTTGTATTAGACGACACCAATTCTAGAGCATCACACTGTAAAATCCAAACTGGCACAATTTGCATTTGATCTTCTTTGTTAATACCAGACAGTCCGTGAAACGTTTGTCCTCCTGTTTTTATCTTGGTAAGCCTAATCGATTTCACGTTTGTTGACTTTGAGATTGAGAAGTTAGGGTCAAACAGTAGTGATGTCGTGAATTCCGACTCACGAACAAAAATCTTATCATACTGACCAACTACGACATTACAAGTTAACCACATAATGTGATTCTTCTGTTGTAACTTTGATACATTCCGTGTGACAAAGGAAACTAATAATAACAACGTTGTTTACCATTAATCGGCGTCTCGTTGTTAGTATGTTTTCTTTATAATATTGGTAACACGTGTATAGGGGTGTCAAATTCATAACTATGTTGTCATGAAAATAGTGCTGTTCAGACTTGTATTTCCAGCCTGCAACATATACTGCTATTGTGTGCTTTATTTTGGGTAATTGTTTGTGTGACATCTCTATTAACGAAGGTGTTGGAAATATTCGCCACGGTTTAGTTAGAAACAAATTCAAGTAGTAAGCATGAGGATAAATGAAAACAATTCTTAGAGGTAACGAATTAAATCAGGTCATTCTAGCGAAACCTGTTTACTTTAGTTGCAACGCGATTCGGTGCGACTAGAATCGACCTGGTTCAATTCCCGTCTGCTGTAAAAAATTCGAAGATCAAATACTGAAACATCTGCATATAGCAGTGATATTCTGAAGTACAGTTTAATGGTGTTCGAAGCATGACATAAAAATGGCGTTGTTGTTTATTTTAATTCAAATCTGTCCCATGTCACTAAATGGACACCATGTACATAGGCCAATTCACTTTTTACATGTGCCCACTGTTTCCCCAGCCTGCGCATTTCCAGTGCCGGGTTGTTTCACGACACATGAATTTTGTCTCTTGATTACAATTCATACACATCTTAAGAAACGATTAAGGAGGTTTAGAGATGGATCTGGAGTTCCCATCCCACGTAGTCAAAATGAGCTTGATGTGGGGTGCGACATAACATAACGTGTAGATGTTGCAGCTAAGCTGTAAACCATGACACAATGCATTCCATCTCATGACATGACACAATCTCGACAACATCCTGCTAATCTACATGAATATGTCAACAAACACACAGAAATAGTTTTGATATCACATCAAATTATTTCCCGAGTGGTGTATACAACCATGTGTATCCATGTCTCTTGTGTTGTGTTTCAGTTAAGTTGTTGATTTTCTTTCATGCCATGGTGTTATTTCTCAGCAGCGTTTCTCTTTCATCTCTTCTGCCAGTCATTTTCTCGGTTGTTGCTAAATGTTCATCACATGACCGATACATCTGGATTGGCTTCTTCTTCTTCTTCTGCGTTCGTTCTCACACTCCTGCAGATTAGCTGGATGCAGTCCGGAGAACGGAATGCGATGTTTCATGGTTTACAGCATTGCTGCGATATCTGCGCCTTTCGGCCTGACACATCCAACTTCAGCATGGCTTTGGGTCACTGACCCTATATGGGATGGGGCAGCCAACTCCATCCCATAACCTCCTTATTCGCCTTTTACAACATGCATGGAAGGTAGCAGTGTTGCTATTCTTTGCTCCCCTTTCGGGCCCCGTCAAAACACGGGCGACTGGATTGTCTGCCTCTAATGTTGCTACAATTTGTCTCTTTACTCCAACATCTCTGATCATCATCATCGAGTGTCATCTTCGCAACGAACTTTGTGCGTTTGATTTTTTATTTATTTCCTTTATTAGTTATTTTTTGTTCATACGAAGTGTTGAATCCTCTTTGTTCGTTTTTTTTCCAGTCCATCACATTCTCCCGATTCTTCTATATATGCACATGTCAAATGCGTTAGTTATATGATCGCTCTGCATTAATTGTATTAGCTTGTTCTTGGTGATAATACTTGTATAACCGTAAGATTAAACAGTGGTATATTGAAGTAATCATTACATTCTACCTACATCCCAACACTTGAGACTAACGGGAATTGAACCAGTCCGTTCTACGGCACCAAATCGCCTAGCAACAATTGCACACGCGTTTTTCAGTACTTGACTAACCGCATCTCCAAAAAAAGATGCGATTTCATCAAGCCATTCAAATCGTGCACACAAAGTCACCCGAACGGACCAATCGAGACAAGGACTATTACAACAACAACAAACATCCCGTACAGGTATTGAAATATCCTCAGTAACAACAAACACATAACATAATATCCGTATTAGTTATACAAGGGCCAATAGGTCTTCTTGTAAACATGGATAACATATATATTGTATTGTCTATATATGTTATCCATGTTTACAAGAAGACCTATCGGCCCTTGTATAACTAATACGGATATTATGTTATGTGTTTGTTGTTACTGAGGATATTTCAATACCTGTACGGGATGTTTGTTGTTGTTGTAATAGTCCTTGTCTCGATTGGTCCGTTCGGGTGACTTTGTGTGCACGATTTGAATGGCTTGATGAAATCGCATCTTTTTTTGGAGATGCGGTTGGTCAAGTACTGAAAAACGCGTGTGCAATTGTTGCTAGGCGATTTGGTGCCGTAGAACGGACTGGTTCAATTCCCGTTAGTCTCAAGAATTTTTTTAATTGTCCTCTGGCTTCCTACTTAAAAATTTACTTGTATATCCCAACACTTGCACAGGTGATTCACTCAGTCAGATTGAACAGTGGTATATTGTATATTGCAGAAATCATCACATTTTACCTTTATCTCAACATTGGCACACATGATTGACTTCATAATCATATTTGCGTATGTATTTATATATATGCTCCGTTCCTCTCAATAGAGCAGCGTCCCGCGTGTTGCTGGGACCCAAAAGGGGAGCTAAGAATATCAATAATCTTTAACGTACGTGTATGTCGTGATTACGAAGGATGTTATGGGGTTTAGTTGCATTGTACCATCCCATATTGTGTCAACGTGACCCAGATATCCTGCTAAGATCGGATGTGTCAGGATGAAAGGTGCAGTTATCGCAGAAATTGTGTAAATTAAAACACAACGCATTCCGTTCTTAGGACTACATTATACTATTCTGAAGGAGTTTGAGAACGAACACAATAAAAGAAGAATGGAGTAAATAATTGCATGTAGAATTCTTTGGTCAGCGCAAGTAACTACGCGACTCAAGCGATAACGCTTTGACCAGCGTGGCTGCAGTGTCTAAGTCTCTTGTTAATCGACTGTGGCACAGGTTTCCAGCTCACTCTTCGCCCGTGTGCTGAAAGTGGCAGGCCGCGAGGGGAGAAAAGATTAGCAACACTCTTTACCTTCCATGCATGTCGTAAGTGAGAACTAAGGAGGCTACTGGTGGAGTTGACTGACTGATACCAAATATGATCAAAGTGATTAAAAGCCATGCTAAAGGCGGATATATATCAGGCCAAAAGGCGCAGCTATAGCAGGAAAGAGGTAAACCAGGACACAGCCCATTCCATTCTCCTGACTACATCCTGCTAATATGCAGGAGTTTGAGAGCGAACTCAGAAGAAGAAATGAATCTTCATTCCTTGTTTGCAAAAATGAATAACTGCAATATTTCACCCAATCGCTAGGAAAACTGACATCAGTTACCATGCTCTTGAAATGTGTAGGAAAGTTGCAAATGTTGATGAGTAAGCACCGAAGATTGCACTATTCAGGTGATCACATATGATCAGAATCATAGCACACGCTTTTCGCAAAGGGCTCACATTTCTTGATAATGGCTGACTAAAAATCACCCGAATAGTGCAATCTTTAGTCAGCCATTATCAAGAAATGTGAGCACTTTCCGAAAAGCGTGTGCTATGATTCTGATTCGTAACTAATCATCATCATCGTGTGACATATTCTTTCCAGAACGTGTGGCATCCATATGGATTCTCTGAAAACCCCGCGATTCTGGACCTGCCAGAATTGTTGACCTGCCGCAACTTGAGATATGTTTAAGTATCCGTAACTCAACCACACCTACTTACCTATCAGACACCGTAAACATGCGCATGTAAACAAGTCGACGAGGTCTAATTCAGAATTCAAGACAAGCGAGTACAATGCAAATATATTGTTCATATATAATATAATATAATATATAATCATATATTGTTAGTCAACAAACTACTTTTCATTAATAAATTTCTGTAGTATTTATTTGTGGATGTGTCTCCCTTAGGGTCTCTCATGGCATAGTTCTTAAGCTCTTTCTTGTGCGTGTTCATAACGTGTTGCTGATTCGGTCCCTCCTGTGACAATTTGTTTACAAGTGCATGTTTCAGGAGATCATACCGATTATTTTGAAGCCACGAGGATACGTACTTTGAACGGTACTCACTCTTGGGATGTGATATGCCTTTTCTCCAAGAAGGGCGAAGTATATATATCGAGATTGCTAGTATAATGAAATCAGTCATTTACGTTTTTTAATTTTTTTTTTAATAGGTGACTCGTATTTATCTCCGTAAATTTTTTTTATAATATGGCCGGAGCAGTCCAATAAACAGATATGTTCAGTTTCCTTATTATTGTTCAAGATTTCGTGATTTTGTGATCTCTCACTTAACTCATCTCGAAATGTATGGCTCAGAATTTTTTATACTAGTCTATCATATCACAATCTCTTTCTCGTGTTGTTATTTTTCTTATAATAGAAATACACTTATTTCTTCACTAAAGTAATGTTCAATTTATCGCATGACCACACATCTCCATATTTACGAGTTCCCTTCCTGTATATATGTAAATGTGTTGTAGTTTAAACGATGTTGTTGTTATTCCCGTATGATGTAATCTTGTATTAGGGTTGATAGGGTCCTGTGGATCTATAGAGTATTTACGATGATTGTGTGGATAACGTAAACCATATATCTGGAGGTAAAATGAGATGAAGCTTTGCGTAAATGCATGGGATGTTTCACAATCTTGTGTCAGCGACTTTATTTTATGTTTCCAACTTGTATGCTTTGTTAACAATAGTTTTTAATATTGCTAACTCATTGTACGGTATGTTGTGTCTACAGTATGGGTTTGCTACCTTCATATTTTTATATATGTTTTATACATAAGTTTTATACATATAGAATTTCCATATGGCAACGGAGAACTCGGGGTAAACGTGCAAGTAAAAGGGACAACTAAGGTAAAGGGGAAGGTAATCAGAGCTATGAACTAGCGGCAAACCACATGGTTTTTCACAAGTGCTAATCTGCCTAGTCAGTGAGCCAACCACTTGCTGGCGTCATTCCTTGATCTTCCCAGAAAATGATTCACGGTACTCTACTCTCCTGGTCGATGGGTAAGCCACGGTAGTAAACTTTATTTTAAATAATGAGTATAATATAGTGGACCTTAAATCGTAGTCTGCTCGCGGGCGGGCAAATTACTTAACATTACACTACCACAGTTCTCAAACTTGTTTATAAATCGTAGGTAAACGTGTTAATATTGCGCGTGTTATCAAAGCCCAACATGGGAGCAGATAATAGTGTCAATCCTTTATCTACCGAGCATGCCTTAAGGATGTGTAAGCGTGAAGATGGTTGCACCATCACTTATTGGGTCAAATTTATCCAGAATCATGCTGAAGTCGGACGTATCAAACCTAAATCGCAAAAAAGCTGTCAGTCATGAAAATGCATTCCGTTCTCCTGACTATATACTGCCAATTTTCAGGAGTTTCTACTTCTTCTTCTTCTGCGTTCGTTCTCAAACTCCTGCAGATTAGCAGGATGTAGTCTGGATAACGGAATGCGTTGTGTCATGGTTTACATAATTGCTTCGATATCTGCGCCTTTCGGCCTGACACATCCGACTTCAGCATGGCTTTGGGTCACTGACCCTTTATGAGATGGGACAGCCAACTCCATCCCATAACCTCCTTAGTCGCCTTTTATGACATACAGGAGTTTGATAACGAATGCAGAGAAGAAAAAAACAAGAATTGTGTAGTGACATAGAAGTTGGTTCAAAATCTCAATCACTTGCATCTCACCTACATTTTCGCGGTGTTCCATTGCCCCTTGTTCAGCGCTAGTTACTTGTATCCATTGTGCACAATATTCTTCTATTGTGCAGAATGTAGTCTAGAAAACGGATTGTGTTTGCCATTGTTTACAGCTTAGCGTCGATATTTGCGCCTTTCGGCTCGACACATTCGATTTAAGCATATCCTGTGGGTCACGTGAAAACTTCCTTCTTGAAACCTCTTTAGTCTTCATACACCATTCCTGGCAAGCAACATTGTCATTAATCTATAATTACCTTCTCGACACCGTCTACAAATGACTGGCGTAATATTCTCAATTTACCAGTTCTAAATATTAAGAAAAAACACATTTTTAAACCATAAAAATACATTCCTAGAAATTGAATTATCACGGTGAAAAATACAAGGTTAAGAGGTACAATTCTTCAGGTGTCATACAAGGTTAGGAGGTACAGTTCTTCTGGTCCCATACAAGGTTAGGAGGTACAATTCTTCAGGTCTCATACAAGGTTAGGAGGTACAATTCTTCAGGTCTCATACAAGGTTAGGAGGTACAATTCTGCAGGTCTCATACAAGGTTAGGAGGTACAATTCTTCAGGTCTCATACAAGGTTAAGAGGTACAATTCTTCAGGTCTCATACAAGGTTAGCAGGTACAATTCTCCATTTCTCATTTCATAATTTTCAATACAAAAAAATGAATCGAATCATCAACTGAAATGTAAAAACTGAAAACTGACTCTAGCTAAATGTACAAATAAACAATAAAATATGCGTATATCACATAAGGCTAAAATAGTAGGTTACTAAACAAACAATAATACAGAAGCGCAGTTACACTTACACTAAAACCAAAAATAATATAACAAGTGTATGCTAAAAGACTAGCGTGTTAACATTCAGCATTATCATCATCAGGTGCCATGCCGGCTGGCGTAGGCGGTCATGGCTCTCCACAGCTCTCTGTCCACAGTATTATATATCACGGTCGTTGTTTTTTTTTTTGCAATGCCAGGTTGCCAAACTGTCTAATATTTTCTCACGTTGTCGCTCTATGTCTCTGTTGCCTTCAATTTTGCCTGTTGTGACTATCTTCTCCAAACCTGCCTGTCACATGAAGTGGCCAAAAAAAGAAGATTGCCTTTTTTATATTGTTGATTAAGGTCCGTTTCGCATTTGACTCTTTCAACACCTCTACATTAGTTTTTCTGGCAGTCCATGGTATTCTCAGCATTATTATGTAGAACCACATCTCTGTTGCCTCTAATTTCCCACTTTGCAGTTTGTTTATTGTCCAAGACTCCCACCCATATGTTAGTATAGGGGTTATATAGCACTGCAGAACATTCAGCAAGTGTATATATATATTATATATTATTACAGAAATAATACATCCATTGATACCTGGATGTTCTGTTGGATTTGTCACATCGATGTAACAGTTTGATGTAAACAAATATTGCCGACAATTAATTTACAACATTATAAGTAATCTGTGAGTTTGTAATGTTTTACTGTTAAAAATATCAACATGGTTCATAAAAACCCGTATAATTTATTAACTTACTAGAAATGTGAGATGTTACTGATCTCACATTTCAGTTGCTGAGGACGGTAGTCATTTCCTCTCCCTCGCAGTCTTAACTTCGGGGATTAATCCATACCCGACTAAGGCTGGGTTGACCTGGGAACTGTTGTGATCTGAATTACATTTCCGCCTCAACTTGGGAATGAAACCAGCACCACTCATATGCAAATCCAGTGCGCTAACAAATGCGATACGTCTCCCTCATATGATTCATACATTACACGGAAATCATTCACATGTTTGCTAGTCATTACAATTACTTCAACTATGAGTTCATGACTGCAGGTTATCATCAGCGCACACCCATCAGCGCACACCCATTAGCGCACACCCATCAGCGCACACCCATCAGCGCACACCCATCAGCGCACACCCATCAGCGCACACCCATCAAGTCCATAAACGCCCCGATCTCATACTCCGTAAATGCATCAGAGTGTAGTTATTTATAGTTCTTGTTCGATGTTCATTTATGTCTCTTCGTATATCTATTTTGTGTGTCTTTACGGGATGTTCCGTTCTTTACACTAATCTCACGTAGTCTTGACAGCCACGACTATTCACACCTTTGAACATCTTCTGAGCGGACTAGGTCCCCTCATACATTAACTATGTCAGATTGTTCCATCTATTGATATACCTATTGACACTGTGACCATGCTCGCTAGTATATCGGTTCGCTCCTTGCTATAAACTCCCACGTCATTTAGCGAATATAATAGTACTCTTTCTAGTTGTAGAATGTGTCAATAATTCCATCCATTGACAACGGACAACCTCCGTTTCAACAGTGCGTATCATGCTCATTGATGAATTAATTACGCATGCTTGTGAATTGGCCTTACATCATCAGCCATGACAGTGCCACCATCACACCCTTCTTCTTTAACTAAATCTGCTGGTCTTTGTAGTGAAGTCATCGATAGATTCTATGGCAGTTTTCGATGACTGTATTAGTCTAAATATCATAATTCCTGATAATGTTTTATGATTAAGTATCCATTATAGAATTAATAAAACCTTCATAATGTTCTACTTTTAGAAAAAATACATTCTATTGTTATTAATTAAACTAGATGATAAAGCAACCGAATGTTGTAATTGATTTTGGTAATGATTTTGTTTAAAATATATGCTATTAGTTCTATATTTTTATATGGTTCTAATTGTTTCTTTTAAAACCCAGGTGTTACGCGCGATGACGCTCTTGTTGTATATGTACAATGAGACGTTTTCCAGTGATTTGTTTCATGCCTAGAAGTCTTTAACTATTATTTCAATGTTTTCAAGTATAGATGTACAGTGAGGCTAACATACTCAGTCAATTCGATGGGCAAAACAATAAACGCCTGGATATACTGCGTTATTGTGAAGTAACTTCTGATTGCAGTCTGCCCTACAAATATTATGTTAAATAGTATAACTGTGCTGCAAACGAGGCCTAGCTGTAGTTAAACAATATGGTGGCTGTGTGAAATGAGAGGCGATTCCTTGTCTTACTCTTCAGCAGCTGGGTCTCTATATTGTTGATTATGGATTAAGCATTCTCACGCTAACAGGCAAAATTAAAGGCAACAGAGACAGAGGACGACGACGTGAGAAAATATTAGACAGTTTGACAAACTGGCACAACAACGACTTTGATACATATTACTGTGGACAGAGCGCCGTGGACAGAGCGCTGTGGAGAGCGCATGGCCGCCTACGCCATCCGGCATGGGACCTGATAATGATGATGATTCTCACGCATTAGTGTTCATACTATGAATGACTGGAAAGTATCCAAAAGGAGAGAATGCGCATAGTTCTTGGATACACTTGGGATATTTCCAATGTTTGAATTACTTTCAATACTCTCTCGACATTTTCTTACCCACGTCATATCGTATATGCGTATCACTAGAGACCCAGACACCAATTGCAGAATATTACTTTCGTGATCGCACGGGCTTGAGAATTAACTGTTGCATGTCGTGCATGGAACAGGTGGAACGTAGAATAGACGAGGTTTTACCAAACGGAGAAGAATGGCATCTGATTGATTAAACAATAGCAATCTTTGATAAGGTTATAACTACCTTGTCATATAATTTAGAGATTGATGACCTGGAATAGCAGACCTTGAAATTAATCAACTGATAGCTGATAATTCAGAAGATAATGCCATACTGTTCGTGGGCGAATGTACAGTGAGAGAATTCTGGCCGGGCCATTATAGCTAGTGCAAATGGTAAAAGTATGGACAAGTACTGCGGAGAATATAGGACAACTTCTAATATGAGGATTAAGGTCGAGCCTGTTACTACAGCTGATCAGTGGCTCTCAAGCTCTTTATTAGTGCAGTCATACCCGCTATTGTTGAGTTGTATTTCCAAAGGCTCACAGATATCGTTCTCAGTACAAGTGGATGAAATCTATAACCAGGTCGAACTTCTGAAGTGGTACATGTATTTACCGCCCATGACATGATGGCTGTAGACGCTTTCAAGGAATTGAGAGAGAAGATAGGCTTGCATCGGAAACAGATGTTAAAGGGGGTATATGAATGGCTAAAAGAATAAAATGGCTACTTTAACTGTCATGAGGAAAATATTAACATCTAGACAAATTACAAACACTCTAAAAATGAAATTATAAAATGCTATATCTAATCTATGTTAATTTGCACAGTTTGATAGCGAACGCAGACGAAAAAGACAAATACATATCATATTACTGTGAATTCTTCTGTGCTCTTGATAAAAATACAAGTATAATGTTTATTTTTGTTAAGTTGTTTATTTTTTTTTAAAGAAGAATTATGCGAATTCCATGGACAGTCAAGAAAACTAATTTAGAGGCTATGGATTGATAGATGGATTAGAGATGAAGTCCATTCCTGTGAAAACCATTTGAAAGTATCTCAGTGACACCAATCGCCAGGATACTAGTTTGACTGCAAAGACAACTAAATTGTTCATGTACATTGACATTTTTCACCATATCACAATGTGCGTTTACACCAGAAGATATGCCATCAAAGCAAGATAAAGATCAAAAGATAGTAGGATAACAACCAAAACAAACGTAGCAGGATAAAACTATAAATGAAAAGACAACATTAAAGAAGCAAGATATAAATCAAAGTATACATGAGTAGATTCAATCAAAAGAATAAGATCAAAAGACAGGTGGAAAATACACATTCAAAGAAGCAGGACCAATAGACATATCAAAAACATAACACATTGAATTGCACAAAAATATAGTCGTACAGTGGCAGCTAAACTAATGAAAAGCGTTCATTTAATCGAGCTTCAATAGCCTGCTATAGCTATTTTAGACGCAAGTCTGCCTTATCTATCATAACACTCACATCTGAATATTCTACAAACATAATAGCGTTTCGTTGGTAGCAGAAATTATTTCAAGGAAACAAATGCAACATATAGCCTAAATATGCCTTTGAAAATACGGAGAAGAAATATTTGTTTCGTTTGTTTGAATCCCCAGAAATTATTAACAATAGAGCTACTGCATTATTTTGTACAATGGAAGGTTTATTTAGAGCTTTTTCTCATATCCAGAAGACTAATTGTCTGCGATATGCAATGTTTTGAGAAGGCACATTTTAGGTCAACATAGAAGAAATATCAGTGAACACAATATTAATTTTGTTTAAATAAACATTCTAGACAAAGATAAACAAAATGAATGTAATTGCAGTAAATTATGAAATAGTGTCAATTGTCTTTCCTTAGGTGGTTTGTGATCCACTCTTGCCGTTAAGCGTAGGGGTGATTGGAGGTCGAGTTTGCTGTCTAAAGCCAGATGTGTGGCCTCGGCTGTGCCATGACCGTGTCTGTTCAGGTTGTCCCTGACGTTTTCTATCAATCTCTGATGTGTCTTCCTCTGGCTTTGTACCCTGATCTCATTTGGTTATATGCTTGTACGGGCAACTTTTCGTGATGCATTCTCATAATGTGGTCAAACCATTTGATGTTTTCTCTCTCTATGTAATCTGTACAAGATATTATACCTATTCTTTCCCTGATATATTCATTTCGCAATCTGTCAAGCCTAGTGACCCCTGTAGCTTTCCTCAAGCATTTCATCTCACACGTCACTATCTTTCTGTAATGTGAAGATGAGAGAGACCAGGTTTGGCACTGGTAACACAGTGTTGGTAGGAATATACTGTAGATCATTTGTCTCTTAACTTACATCACGCTCTTGGGTGAAGTCGTAGTGGTGACAGTTGGTATGTTACACTGCATTTGCATTTTGACATCTCAATAGTGTTAATGCACACCGTTTATCATATGTGTCCAGTTGGCTAGTAAAGTCGAGAAAAAGTTTTTCAATATTGTGATGTTAACATCCTTATGTTATGTTGCTGTCATAATCGGTTTATAGTCATGATTGTTGACGTGACGACATGTTTCTAGCATGGTGTACACTTTACTCTGAAAATATTTCTGTATGTCTGCCTTTTTCCATAAAGTTGTTCCTGAGGGAATGGCGAGATAGAACACTGGATGTCGTACTAGCTTCCAATTTGTGTTCTTCAGACATCATAGAACAGTAATTATATCACTAGCTTCCTATTTAAATACTTCAGAAACCATAGAACAATGACTATTTAACTAACTTCCTATTTGTATACTACAGATACCATAGAACAATGATTACCTCGCTTTTTTCCAAGTTGCATCATTCAAATGCCAAAAAACTATACTTTTCTCACAAGCTTCCAAGTTGTATCCTTCAAATACCATAAAACTATACTTTTCTCACAAGCTTCCAAGTTGTATCCTTCAAATACCATAAAACTATACTTTTCTCACAAGCTTCCAAGTTGTATGATCCAGATACGAGTTATGGTTCTCATTTTTTAGCCAGTCATCCGGTCAAAAGAACATCGTCAATCAACTGTTTTCACCTCATCCATAAATATATATATATATATGCGTGTGTGTGGGGGTGTGCGTGTTTTTGTGTTTCTCAATCATCAGGAACTCAGTAACATGGAGTTCTTGTCTTATTTGTGTCAATTGTGAAAGTGGGTACACTTCAAAGCTGTATATTTATGCTTAGAAGACTCCAACTCTTGGTGGTATATAATGCTTGCCCGACAATCCTCAAAGTGCACCATTTCTTGTGTGCAAAACATATATTCCACTGTTTCATATGCAGTCATACTGGATTGTTTATGCATTACATCAGTAATATCTGTTCCAATGTTGGATTCATCCTTCTCCATTTATCACCAACTGTACAAACTGCGATGTGCTTAAATATGTGAACGATGTTTATAAACAATCTGAACACATATTCTCTTAAAATTATTTTTAACAGAAAATATATTATGAAAAAAAATTACATTGTTTGTTTCGCAATTTTAGAAAATAATAAAAAAGCTACAGTGTAAAAATTAGTATAATTAGCACAGTTAATGTAAAAACATTCATTGACGTCAACTTTTGGTAACCCCGGTCCCTCCATCTTGTCAACAACTGCCAAACGTTTTCAGATTCCATCCTACCCGTAATTGTTGACCTAACTTATGGGCAGTACCACAGTCACATGTCAGTCTGCAACCATCATGTGGTATGAACGAATGCCACTTTTGATAACACAGTTTTTCTTTTATGACTGAAGTACACAATTTAAATATAATATTTATATGAACCTGGACGGTGTGTTTGATTTACTAATGTATTTGTTTTTATCCAAGAAAGTAACATGCAATCTTCGACTATAATTGGGTCATTGCTGCTCTTTAACATGAATACTTTATGCAAGTATGAAATTGCTTTTAATGTCAATTGTAACCCTACATATTTAATCATGTATGTATACACACAGGCACGCCCGCACCCGCAGGCACTTGCGCGCACACACCCGCACACCCCAGGACACACACATGCACACACACATATATATATATATATAACTAAAGATACATGTCTTACTGACTAAGCGACTTGATCGTGATATCAGAAGACAATGTGAAAAACCGCAATGATAAGGCAGTTATATATATTTTGTTTCTATTTAATTCGCAACCCAGCTTTCCATGAGGAATCGTGCAGCTGAATCTTGATGGATTAAGACGTTTGAAAATAGTTGATGTTTTATACCAGTTAATTATTCTCTTATTGCGAGCTGAAAATGTTGGCTACGTTTGCAAGATGAGACAGTTAAAATCGTTTGTTTTGTTGAAACAGTGAGGAAATTCTTCAAATAAAATAACCGCTAGAATTAAACGTGAACGGCACACTTTTATTCCTTCGCCTCACAGTATTAGGGGTACTTCTTCTTCTTCTGCGTTCGTTCTCAAACTCCTGCAGATTAGCAGGATGTAGTCCGGAGAACGGAATGCGTTGTGTCATGGTTTACAGCATTGCTGCGATATCTGCGTCTTTCGGTCTGACACATCCGACTTCAGCATGGCTTTGGGTCACTGACCCTTTTTTGGATTGGGTAGCCAGCGCCATCCCATAACCACCTTAGTCGCCTCATACGACATACATGTAAGGTAAACAGTAATGCTATTCTTTGCTCCACTTTCGGGCCCCGAAAACACACGGGCTGTTCGGGGTACGAGTAGAACCATTTCTCTTATTAAAATTTTTTTTTAAATAGTTCCCCTGTTCAATACGCTTGAAACAAAATGATTAATTAAACTGTAAACCTAGATTCCTCACTAAGAGTTGAATCATTAGTGTGATAATACGTCCATTTTTTTTCGGGACACGGCCTCTTATCTAGACCTTAAATTCGGTCCAGCTGGATATATTGAATATGCTAAAATGTCCGGTTTTGTTTTTTACTTTAACGATTTATTTCAATGTTCCTTATTAGTGTTGTAACAGGGGATATAAACGATCCAACTAAAACGATTCAAAATTATTAAAGTAATTCTCATGGCATGTTTGAATTTTATTGTTGTTGTGTTATTCTAGCATTAAAAGTTGTTCATGTTTTAATTGGATGAATATGTCCCGCTGAAATAACACGCAGGAGTACTAATCCATTTTACCAGGCCCGTCCGATATCACAATCGTTCACATCTCGCTTGCTGCATTATGATTTGTTTTTTTGTTAATAAATCCGTGGTGCGTCTATGTTATATTATTCAATTACTTATGTCATATTTGAAGATACATTGTTTATATATGTGTGTTATTTATATGTACAAACAGACCTAAATTGGTCATTGCAGTATTGGGGCCTTCTGGCATTTACTAATGTTAAACGTTTGTGGTTCTCAACAAATTTATATACTAGTGCAATGTGTGTATTGCTGGCTTGGTGCTGTTTGAAGAGTACATTTTCAAAGTAGCGTGAGAATATTCACGTTGAAAGATGTGACTAAAATTGCGTTTAGTTTAGGGAAGCGATGTGGTCTAAGACGGAAAACGTGTAGACTCAAGTTGCGATGGAGAAGATGTAATCTTAGCGGACACTGTACAAATCTCGTATATTACGTTACGATTTCTCTTTATTGATAAATCCACGAGGCTTCTGTATTATATAATGTATTTCAATTATAAAGGAACTGGAATAGAACCTGGCGTCGCAAGATATAAGCGATAATATGGGTTTAGGTGAATCTTCGCCAACCATCAGGGGACTTGAACTGTTAGTTATCGTGTAATGATGGATACACTTATGTGAAGATCGGAGTACCAATTGTCTTGTTTGGAGTGCAGCGTTGATGATCTGGCTACTAACTGACTAAATAATACAGTCTTTTAAACAAAATATCGCAAACACATTATGTTCTTTTGCGTCTTGCAAATTTAGCAATAAGAAGAAGCAATCCGTTGAATATTTTCTCAGGAATGTGACTTTGCAAGCGATCACACTACAGCAACGGAAGAAATTTGTTTGGGTCTTTCTCCTTCATATCAAGAACCTCTTTTGGCGATTGTGAAACGGGACAAACATGTATGATTTTGAACATGTAACGAGACATGAATCACTTTCTAAAATTATTGTGCATGGAACAATTGAGGTTGAAAGGCGAATAGATAGCTAAAGAAAATCATGGATTTATAACACTATGAAATGATCTGTGATTGTTTTTTTTTACACTGCACCGTCTGGCTGAATACGGTGATTTGGAGTGGTTTTTTTGTGCTGATGTCTCTAGTGTGGCACCTCTACAATCCTAGCCAGTTATAGGTATTATTATTATTAATATTATTATTATTATTGTTATTATTATTAACAGTAACTGGTATTCCCCACAACATAGTAGTCTGTCGCATCGCAGACGTACAGAGTTTACACTATCCGCGGTTTGAATCTCTTTCCCATCGATCTAATGGATCATTACTCTAATGGAAACTATCAGTAAGA
This sequence comes from Meghimatium bilineatum, assembly GCA_034231615.1. Taxonomy (NCBI): domain Eukaryota; kingdom Metazoa; phylum Mollusca; class Gastropoda; order Stylommatophora; family Philomycidae; genus Meghimatium; species Meghimatium bilineatum. Next base: position 44,090,865 of record CM067305.1, on the reverse strand, counting down.
AGGTCTAACAAGACATTAATTAAACCTTTGGTCCTTGACCACTGGGTATACAATAGGAACGAAGTTTCAAAGGATGAAGGCATCACTATATAGTTATAAAATACGCTAGAAGTATACATATATAGGAAAGTGACTTTATTGTTAGAATAACACGAACATTACAAAATGGAAACATACCACGAATATTGCTTTAATAAATTTGAATCAGTTTAGTTGGATCTTTTATATCCAGTTTTATAACACTAATAAGAAATATTTTAGGTCTAGTAAACCACCAATTGTACCCGCAGATATATATATTCTTCATTCTTCCTTCTGATTAGAAACCGAACCGGTCTTAAAGCAAGTGGGGCATTCCCATAAGCCCTCGGTTCCAGCAGCCATTCAACTCGATGGTGTTTCGAGTCTAATGCTGCCGAAACAGACGTTGACATCAGGGCACAATGCTGGCCCTTGCGACATGTTTCTTTGTTGTTCCGCTCACCATTGACAGGTGAACTTTTGTACACTTTCTAAGATCAAAGATCATGTCAAGAAATATTCAACAGAATGTTTTATATCACCTTAACCCAATATAATAAATACACAATATTCAGTTGAAATTCTAGATAGAATTGAACATACCGAGTTTAGTATACGATACAAATATACTGTGTAGTATGACCTTGTCATTAGAGATGAGAAATAGAGTTCTGCAGTGCTATATAACCCATATACTAACATATGGGTGCGAGTCTTGAACAATAAACACACTGGAAAGTAGGAAATTAGAGGCAACATAGATGTGGTTCTACAGAAGAATACTGAGAATACCGTGGACTGCCAGAAAAAACTAATATAGAGGTGTTGAAAGAGTCAAATGCGAAACGGATCTTAATCAGCAATATAAGAAAAATGCAATCTTCTTTTTTGGCCACTTCATGAGACAGGCAGGTTTATAGAACATAGTCACAACAGGCAAAATTGAAGGCAACAGAGACAGAGGGCGACAACGTGAGAAAATATTAGACAGTTTGACAGCCTGGCATGGCCTGGAAACAACAACAACGTTGATACATAATACTGTGGACAGAGAGCTGTGGAGAGAAATGACCGCCTACGCCAGCCAGCATGGCACCTGATGATGATGAGTATACAATAATTCAAATGGTGTCTTGCCACATAAATATTTCTAGACTAATGCTGTGTGGGTATGTTTCTGGTATATCGCTGGTGTAGATAGACAATCTAGGGTGCTTAGGTGACTCCTGTCTAAGTGTAAAACACTAGTACGAGTGATCTCCTGGAACTGAAGACTAAAATGGCTAGTAATTTATTGCCGTGCTCAAGTAACGATGACGTAGTGGCCAATTTTGTTCGGCTAGAGTTCCTTAAGAAGGTGGATGTCGATTGTATCATTACTCTTTCTAAAATAAGATGACAGCATAATACAATGATTCTCAAATTAAACTCGGAAGAAACACAGACGTCGGAAGAATTAGATATAGCTTTGTTCTTTGTTATGTTTAGAAGTAGATAATTAACTCACATGACTGCTTTTATAAATGCTTGTTGGTTGTTGCTGTTGTAGTTATTTTGATCCCTAGGAAATACGAGCCATTAGTTCATACTTCGTATGTGCAATTAGGTGGTTTCTCCGGGTCTTTATCTCCTACTCAAAAGATTCATGTTTGAGTGATATGAAATGATTTGCGAAGAAGTCTCCGACTCATAGAGGATAAATAATGGCTGTTTTTGTGTGTGGATTTTCTACCTTTCAACAACGTGCGAGTTGCAGTCATGAGCTTCAGCTCTAGTACCAAACATAATTCTCTAACAGTGGTGTACATAGCACCCCCACACTGAACCGTTGTCACTTCTTGAAAAGCGTGAGACAGACTGCTTCGTAGTATAAAATCTCAAGTAGCTTTTCAATTGTGATTCAATTAACTAATAACTACAAGTCAACTGTATGATAATTCATGCTATCAAGCTTGCACTACCAACGATAGTAGACCAATAACTGGTTCTAAAAAAATAAGTATTAAAAAATCTCATCACAGTTAGACTAGTTTCTTGGTCTTTTACTTTTTCGTAAGAAAAAGGAATGTGTTGGGATCTGGAAGACGTACCACCAGACGATCAGGTTATTTCAATTATTATTATTAGTTAATTGGTCGTCAGATCGTTATGATCATGTCATTTCGCACAAGTCTATTGGTGCTCCGATATAATATTCAGTATGTCCTTCAATAGGTTGTAACTGAACGCTCCTGTTCTGTGCTGGTTGACATATATTATTCAACATGTTGTAACTGACCGCCCCTGTTCTGTGCTGGTTGACATATATTATTCAGCATGTTGTAACTGACCGCCCCTGTTCTGTGCTGGTTGACATATATTATTCAGCATGTTGTAACTGACCGCTCCTGTTCTGTGCTGGTTGACATATATTATTCAACATGTTGTAACTGACCGCCCCTGTTCTGTGCTGGTTGACATATATTATTCAACATGTTGTAACTGACCGCCCCTGTTCTGTGCTGGTTGACATATATTATTCAGCATGTTGTAACTGACCGCCCCTGTTCTGTGCTGGTTGACATATATTATTCAACATGTTGTAACTGACCGCCCCTGTTCTGTGCTGGTTGACATATATTATTCAACATGTTGTAACTGACCGCTCCTGTTCTGTGCTGGTTGACATATATTATTCAACATGTTGTAACTGACCGCCCCTGTTCTGTGCTGGTTGACATATATTATTCAGCATGTTGTAACTGACCGCCCCTGTTCTGTGCTGGTTGACATATATTATTCAACATGTTGTAACTGACCGCCCCTGTTCTGTGCTGGTTGACATATATTATTCAGCATGTTGTAACTGACCGCTCCTGTTCACACATGTGGTTACGTCTGTGGGTCTCACCAATGGCCCACTCGACATACCATCCATGCAACAGAAAACATTAGTGGATGACATGCCGTTATATTTAAGTTATCTTCTTATAGAAGCAACATGGCATGTTAACTATACAGTTATGATTTTGTTTTGTTGTTGAAATATTTTTCATGTTTTCCTGAATATATATGTATGCACCCTCTGTGGTTGGGAGGGAGCCAGAGATATACTGTGCAGCACTGAAGAGGAGGAAACTGACATCACTGTTTTTCCTATGGCTGAGGCCCATCATAGAGGCACAGTGACTTAGGACGTGACAATCCTTTTGACTTGAACATTTGGTTGCATGCCTAGAGCTATAGAGAAGTTCGTCATAACCAGTAGTCAATTGATGGCGGGGAATGAGCACAGTGAACCCTATCTTGGCTACAGTGGCTAGGCGCAATGCACACCTACCTTCCTGGAGGTGTGATAGTTATTCTCTGGCTCTGTCCCCGGGTGGGCCGAAAATCCACAGACTTCCCAGCAATATAATGCCATCTAATGGCATTATGTCAAAGAGCATGAGCCCATGGACCGCTGGATCAGCAACCAACCAACCAACCGCTCCTGTTCTGTGCTGGTTGATATCGTTTCTTTTGATGCAAATATTCCGCTAGTGTCTTGCAACATCACGCTTCACTTCCAGAGCCTTCATTTCATAGACTCGGAAAAATAAATACACGTCATCTATTCCAACTGGTCTAAATCCATTAATGCATTCACACTATCAGCACGGTTAACTGAACTGTCACTAGTAACTGTGGCAAGTCTATCTGCTCTTTCATTTCCCTAAACACCCATGTGTCCAGGTACAAACATATCACAGTTTTCGTCATCGACTTAAGCTACACACGGTGTAAGTAATCCGACTGAATCTTTCGAAACAAACTCATAGAAGAATTTTTAAAAAATCATACGCCTGTATATAGAACTGTGGGACTCCAGCCCTAACATTTGCTTTCGTCACTGCATTCACTTCCACTCTTATACTACTAGCTGTTCTGTGAAAAGCACAACAATTTCTCCATAATACACTTCCCTTTGCAATGAGCCGTGAATGTCCAAGCACTGCGTACGTACTGAGCCATAGACCTATAAGTGTTGACAACAATATCCCCAATAGGAGGAATTATCACTGATTAGAACCTAGAGTTCTGAATAGTTATGAACTGGAAAATTAATGTCACGTTTCCTGAAAAATGCGATTAGTTATCATTGTACGTCTTTTAACGAGCACAGCACTATCATTAAGTGTGAGACGTGTTCTTCAGAGCTATAACACCGATTCTAACACTTTGATGCATGTACTGATCAATCGATAAATCGGACAATGACATATTGTCCACACACATGTCACTATATAGAATAATCATGAAAATACAATGGACAGATTGGGAAAACAAAACAATACGGTACTCAAAGAGTTATATGTAAGACGGATATTACTTAATGTTATCAGAAAGAGGCAGTAGTTACTTTTCGACCACATCATGAGACAGAATGTCTTGAAGAACGTAGTTAAGTTAAGCAAGATTATTCAACGAGGAAAATAGTCTAAGAAAATGTTCAAAGTTGATAGAGCTAACCAAGGAAATGAAATGAGTCAACGTCAATCCTAATCCACGATACGATACAAGAAAAATTAATATGCAGTCGGCATGGCTCTTGATAACGATAGTCTTTCTACAATTCAGAAATTCAGACAGGAATATGCAAATACCCTCTGTATATCTTTATTGGTTATGATTAAGTCGATCAAATATCATAGATAATCAAACAGGCTTATATATGCATATCTAAACCAGTAATTAGCTGTGAGTGTCCAGCTATCGCTTCCACCTAAAATAATAGATAGTACCAGAGAAATAAATGTTATAGACGGATGTCTACCTTTGGAAACAAATATTCCATATTATTACTGCGCATCCCCTGTGTGTTGATGGGACCTAATAGGGGAGCATATAATAGTATCACTGATACCTGCCATAGATGTCTTATGAAATATATAGAGAAACAATCAGAAACAGCAAGATTCGTTCACATGTTTCCGCTGCATCTCTCTTGTTTTCACAATGATTCACTAAATTTCTTAGAGGACGTAGTGCAGAAATCGAAGATATTCTGTTCACATTTTAATTTTTAGCAATGGTCAAAACTTCCGACTTCGTCTTCTTGCAAGCATTAAATTGGAAGCCTGACTGTCAAATCGCGTAGATATACAAAGTGACCCAGAAGACACGCTGAAATGAGAAATATCAGGCTCAAAATCGCGGATATCACATCAAATTTGCAAATCATGCCACATTCTTCTTCTTCTGTCTTCGTTCTCAAACTCCTGCATGCAGCAGAATGCATTGTGTCATAGTTTACAGCATTGCTGCGATATCTGCGCCTTCTGGCCTGACACATCCGACTACAGCATGGCTTTGGGTCACTGACTCTATATGGGATGGGACAGCCAACTCCATCCCATAACCTCCTTAGTCGCCTTGTACGACAGGCGTGGAAGGTAAACAGTGTTGCTATTATTTGCTCCCCTTTCGGGCCCCGACAACACACGGGCGATCATGCCACATTGCATTGTATTCTCCGGACTGTATTCTGCTTATTTGCAGAGGTTTGAGAACTAACTATGAAGAACAAAAAATGTATTATCCATCTAGTATACATACAATCAAACAAACGTATTACGCATCTTTTATACAATATAATAAAACAAATGCATATTTGAGGGAGAGGGGGGGGGGATAATCTTGAACGTCTTCACGAATATCTGCTGACAACGTGAAAGGACGAGGCGTATGTGGTTTGGGCACATGATGATAATTCATTTCAAAGACTGCCCTGCACATGACTGTCAGCATGACTATTGCTGGTGAAAGAAACAGAGAAGATACAAGAATGTAAAGAATAGAGAGGATGAATATTCTCCAAACTCAAATGCGGAAGTTAGAATAGAGAAAAGGGACGTGTGTGTGATGATGTTTCAAACATGGCGCTTCTAAAACACTGAAATGTTATGAGTTTGATGCTGAAGACCACTTCGCTATTTTGACATCATTAGGCAGATTCTGAATATAACAATGTGCTTGGTTAATTTTGAGAAACGTTTTTCCTATTGTAATTTCCAGGTGTGTACATCTACAAACCATCTGACACTAGGGAAATGAAATCTCTTGGTATGTTAGCTAATCTCTTCGTGCTTCTTAACTCCCTTACCAGAATGCAACACAACGAATGAAATATCTCTCGAGTGCCTACTTGTTGTGGACAGTGTACATTCTTCTTCTTCTTCTTTCGTTCACTTGAAACATGTCTATATCTGTAATTCTGTCTCCTTAATAAAACTCACTGTCTTTTGTAGTTCATACAGTGTCCCATAGAGCTTTGATTCCAGTGTTGTTTCCTCTGGCCAATATGTCTGTCTCAGCGTTACAGTGTACATGATTTTTTTAAAAATGCTGCAGTACGTGTGTCCATGTCAGGGAATTACGAGCACTATAGCTCTTGTATCATTTTGTTCAACTGTGATTTATTTTATTGTGCTTATTTGATACTTTTTGCAGAGCGGTATTTGATATGGAGAAGACCCCCAACTCAGCGTTGTGCACAGTTTGAAAAATAAACGTTATCTCCGGAGAAAGAGGTTAGGGGTAAAACATAATTGTATATATATATGAAATGATGTGAGGGCTTTTACAAGAAGCAAGCAGGACTATGAGTTATGTCTGCGTGAGATCATCATCACACACTAGACACGTTTATAGAGGCTATGATCCGCTTCTTAATAAATCCATTCTAGTATAGCAGTTGGCAGTTTCTGAACTGTAGAACTATACATGCATGCTATCTACTGGGGGTGTGTACTGTGTCGTGGTGGCTGTTCTAATATACCGCCATTGGTGAGATCATTTGGTCTACCACATACGGACTTGTAGCGTATCGTAATCAGGACTCAATCAACCCAACAGTTTCTGGTTACAGTGATGTCTCTAGGTTATATAAATATGTTCAGTAGTTTGCCTTTGTTTTCTGAATGGTCCGGATGCACATTTGCCTGTGGCGGGTTTCGAACCCGGCCCCTTGGTCGTCACAGACGCGCCCTGTAACACGCCGCCATAGAACCGGACGGACTACATAAGCGAATTGTTTCGAGATAAATAGGTGTGTGTGTGTATATATATATATATACGCGTGCATGTTTTTTATTCTTTACCCGCCAAATAAAATGCATAATCAGAAACCAATGACACGTTTTCTCTAGTTAATTAAGGTGATACTAAATTTAGTTCTTGCATATTGTTGAGATTCAGAGACACATCCTCTTTTGTGATTGTTTTACAAAGAGGTCTTTCAGTCTTCATATTATTTCATTTTGTACAACATGGCGTCCATTTTAATTCTTGCAGCCAGGCTATGTCGGAAATGTTGGGCCATTGTCGCAAATAAAAAAGGTGGTACATAGCATCTTCGTTTACTATATTCGTACGGTTTTCAGGAAATCCATTTAACTTTTGTGTACTAGAAAGTTGCTCCGCGAGTCGGAGAACCAATCACGGTGTTTCTTGTTGTAGCAAAAACCTTTTTCCATGTGGCCTCCTGTTATTTGATTGTTGGACTTAATTTCTTCCTAAACAGTATTCAAGAATAATTTTTTTAAAAATCAATGTAAGATCTTCTCCAGTGCATTTATTACGTTCCAGCTTTCACAGTTATTTATGTAGAGAGATGGGACATTGGAGGTGAAATAGTTGTAACTTGGGGATGTACATACATTAGCTCAACAATTAGTGGGAGGTCTGAAAAAGTGCAGTTGCTGATACGTTGGAAAGGGGGGGGGCGGGAGCTTGACAAAAGTTGACGTCAACAATACTGTTTTATACACTAATTAAAGTAGTTGAGTTTTAAAAATGATTATACCGCCGAAGACCGATCTGTTGGGCCATTGACGTAAATAAAACAGCGGCACAGCATTTCAATTCTCTGGATTACATCCTGCTGGAAATTCAGTAGGACCATCGTTCTTTTACAAGAGAGATCACGCGGAAGTTTGAGAATGAACGCCGAAGAACAATGAAACAAATTATTTAAAAAAACAGACAAAATTATAATTTTTCTTAGAATTTTGTCAGCAGTACAATTTTCTTAGGTTGTGGGAGGGAGTGTTTTATATAATTAATCAGATGGGTCCTTTATGTTTTGACAAGATTTTATCATGGCGGGATGAAGGTAAAAGTTGTCAAACAAATTTGTTGAAGTAATTTATGGACACATCATTTGGTATATTTACATATTGTTATGTATTTCCATACGATTAGTTAGGAAGTTGAATGGATGGTATGTCAACGTAATCTCATACCGTTTAGTAACATATCAAATGTTTTACTCACAATGTCATTCTTTGTCTATCAGTCTTGCACGTTGTAATCTTTTTCTATTTCATGTCTCATAACGTGATCATAATATATATATATATACATGATACTTCTCTGATATTAGTAAGTACCACATGTCTACTTTACTATTTCATTATATATATATATATATATATATATATATATATATATATATATATATATATATATATATATATATATATATATATATATATATATGTACGTAGCATCGTCTGTTACTGAATATGAACCTCAGAGAAATCCTTTTTTTTATATTTCTGCTTGGAGTATGTTTTGTTACGTACAATAAATTACTTTTCATAAATCTAGTGCTGTCACCTAGTATATGCTTGTGACAGTACTTCTCACATAATTAGACGATGTCCTATGATAAAAGAATGTGTGATATTGTTTGTTTGTTGGCTACCTCCCAGGAGTTACGAGCAATTTGCTCTCTTCCTGTGTGCAGCGGGGTGGTATCTCGAAGCTTCCTTTCATACTCAGAATACTTCAGTTTTCGGCGTAGTGTAATATGCGTTGACGGAGCCGTCAACTAAGAGGGGGGTACATGTCACAAGACGAACTAATAGTTTGTCTGGGTCACCCAAAATACGTCTTTCCTCCGACTGGGTGCTTCGCAGCTAGCGAATTATTCTTCGTGTTGGAAGACCATTCCATTACCACACTTGGTGTCCCTAGGTCCCAGACCTAATGTCCTCTGTATGAGCCGTGTTAAGCAAAAAGCAACAGCGACATTCGAATTAGACTCTGGGCTGATACACTATTTTAGACGAGGTGCTGCTGTGCCAAACATGTCGGGTGCCTGGGATTTGACCTGTTTATTTCTCACGCACTCGCCTCGTCCGCTTGTGAAGACCTTCCAATACATCGTCAGGCGCGGCCTGTGTTGATTTATTTACTCTTCGCCATTATGTTTATTACTCGGAGGGTAGGTAGATAGTGTCTATCTCGAACCAGGAACTTCGCTGTCTGGAAAGAAAGAAAAATATCGTGTAAGAAAGCAACATTCCCCTCTATGCCTTTCGGTAGTGAACCCAATTATCTCTGTATTATCCGTTTTTAGTAACTGGGACAGTCGAGTTAAACTATGTTTGCGATGTGCCCAAAGACAAGTACCTGTTCACCCTCTACGCTGTCCACAACATCCTGAGTCCGAGTCTTAGTGCTTCTTTGGTCAGAAAGTTGAACAATGTACTCACCGACGTTTACTCACTTCTTCTTCTGTGTGCAGTGGGAACTGTATTTAAAGCTTTCTTTCATACCCAGGAGTAAATGTTCAAGTTGGCGTATCCAATACCCGAGTCATGACTCCTACTGTGAATGAGGTCAAATGTGGTGGGACGTGTGGTTTCTGTGTTATCGAGAATGAATAGCACTTCCACTGACCGGTCTTGTGCTTGACAATTGTGATTTCGTTGCCACTTGATCGTATTACATACACACCGCTGTACTCTAGCGAGTGGTTCCGTTTCCGGATTCAATGCGTACTCTAAGAATCGCCATATCGTACCGACATCTACCCATACCGGGACATTGGCACTGGCCGTCCCTTCAATGTTTTTGCATTTCGGCTTTGCCCTGTGTGTCGGCAGTGTTGCTGGATGTGTTGGCGTAGTAGTGTCAGATATATTGCTGGTCTCTTTATAGGCAGTTCTCATTACATCTAAGACTTCCACATAATCGGATAAAATCTCTATAGGTGTTGGCCTGGAACACACCGAGAGCAGCTGAATTTCTGTTTCCAGTGTGCACCACGAGGAGGTACTTATAGGAACTTAGTTATCTGCTAACCCTAACCCCACACGAGAGCAATACGGAACCCTTCGCTACCCAAAATTGATTTATAAACAATGAGTTAATTTGGAAGAAACATGTCCAGTAATTTAAGTTCATCCTCACATCGTTCTGTCAAATATATTTCATCTGATCTAATAAAGTATTACTGTATTTCTCTTGTCCTCTCTCGGTCCTATTATATATTGTTTTCTTATGATGAAACAAATGTGTACAATGCAAGTACATGTAAATGAAGTTACATTTGTATGATTGTTCATTACACCTTTGAACTGCACTAAATCATCTAAATTGCTGGCTGGAGAGTGAAGGGAAAAATAATGGAAGTGTTTATAAGTCTGATCAAAACTAGACATACACGTCATATGCTTCGAAAAAGTAAGAGGACCAAAAGAGACTCTTCCCAGAAAAATAAAATCAAAGAGAGTATGACTATTCGTCTCAAAAACATGAAAGAATTACATACACTGTATCATCAGATCGCTCGAGATCTGGTTTCTGTGCTATGCACGGTCAATCAATATCAATAAAACCCATAACCCTTCAGGGTCGTAGGGGTACCACATTGGAAGCTTCAGCACGCATATTCCTCCAGCGAATTCTATCCTCAGCGATGCAAATGAGTGTGGAAATATCTAGCCCTGTCCATTCCTTGATGTTGTCTGTCCATGTCTTAATTTGTCCTCCTCTGCTTCTTCCACCCTCGACAGTTCCCTGCAGTATTGTTTTTGACAAGAATCGTGCCTGCATACATGTCCGAACCATGCTAGTTTTCGTCGTTTCACTATTGAAAGCAATGGCTCCTGGACACCTGCACACATCTCTACTTTATTTTTTACGTACACATTGGTCTTATGTTCCCTATAGGAAATTCGTAGAATTCTTCTGTAGCATTTATACTCGAAAGCATGTAATCTTCTCTCCATGTCCGCAGTGAGTGTCCAACTCTCACAACCATACAACACAACGGAAAGCACCAGCCACCTATAAAGTTTGATTATCACTCCAACACTGATGTTGCTTTTCCAAATCACAGTCAGCCTTGACAAGGACGCTAAAGCCATCTCCAGCCTTATTTTTAGTTCTGCTTTGCATTTACCATCGCTGCATATACTGGATCCGAGGTATTTGAAGGTATTCACCTCTTCAAGCTTATGTCCATTCATCATGATATTAGTCTGGTTTTCTGTGTCTCTGCTGTTTACCAAGATTTTGCTCTTATCTGAATTGATTTCCATTCCGTACTTGCTGGTAACTGTTTCTAACTTTGATGTTAATTCTTGCAATGATTGTTCTGACCCAGCTATAAGATCAATATCATCAGCGAAACGCAAGTTGCAAATAGGGCGACCTCCGATCGATATAGACGTGTTGTAATCATGCAATGTCTCTTGTATGATGTGCTCTAAGTATATGTTAAAAAGTACTGGGGACATTATGCATCCCTGTCGAACTCCCACACTTGTGTTGAAGAACTCTTTTTGCATTTTCGTACAGAGCTTCAATAATGTCTATAATTGTGGTGTCAAAATTAAATTTCCTCAGTATGTGCCACAGACCATCATGCCAAACACGATCAAAGGCCTTTGTAACGTCAATGAAGTTGTGGTATAGATCACGTTGGTGCTGAATATGTTTTTCGATTAGTGTTCGGATGTTAAATATTTGTTCAACAGTGCTTCTGTTTGCTCTGAAGCCAGCTTGTTCTTCTGCAATTATTTCTTCTGACTTGTGTTTTATTCTGTTAAGTAGTATTTTGAGCATCACTTTACTGGGGTGTGTTATAAGGCTAATTGTTCTGTAATTTGTACACACTTTCACACTTTCTGTAATTTTTATACACACGCATAGTATTGCTATGCACGGTATGTGGCGCTGAAAGATATATATCCATATAAGGTACAGTACAAGTAAACGCCACCATAAAGTCGAGTTATTTCCATTGTCTCTATGTTTGTAAATTTCATGATCGTATTTAATAATTTAAATATTAATTTAGTTTAGGGTTTGGGTTAGATTTAAGGTTACAATAGTTGTGTTTTACATAACTAACAAATACCCAAATCTAAATGAAAAACATATTTCAATTATTAAATGATGAACATGAAATTTGCAAACATAGACAAGGGAAATAATTAAACATGTGATGGCGTTTACTTGTACTGTGTACCATATAATCTGCAATGGTTCAATCAAGAATAAATCAAGCAGAGGATTCACTGTATTGTTATCAGGTTTGTCACTTGATAGTGCGCTTTTCTCTACAGACTAGCAGCTGAGAGATGGTTCTAGTATTTGACATCGTCAAATCAATCTCAGATCAATGAAAACTTTATCTAGAAAATACAGACACACAGCAACTGAACCCGACCATCGTACCGGCAAACTTAGACATTCCGTGTTAAAGTAAAATAAATTTGGAAAACGTGTTTACTCAAGCTACAAGGAGATTAGGTGTGAGCTAAACGGACTTCAATTCAATCCAATGTATTGCTTTCTGATTTTATTTTCATAAATCTTCGATACC
>CM067305.1:44057548-44078101 GCA_034231615.1 Meghimatium bilineatum | reverse complement strand
ATATATATATATATATATATATATATATATATATATATATATATATATATATATATATATATATATATATATATATATATATATATATATATATATACATATATATATATATATATATATATATATATATATATATATATATATATATACATATATATATATACATATATACATACATAGTCAAACCAAATATAACATCACACGCAAAAAAAGGCATTAATGTTAAATGGTTAATCAGATAATTACACGCCCGTGTATCTGCGGCATGAAAGGGGAGCAAAGAATAGCAATACTGTTTACCTTCCACGCATTTGGTAAAGGCCGACTAAGGAGGTTATGTGATGGAGTTGGCTGTCCCATCCCATATAGGGACAGTGACCCAAAGCCATGCTGAAGTTGGATGTGTCAGGCTGAAAGGCGCAGATATCGGAGCAATGCTGTAAACCATGACACAACGCATTCCGTTCTTTGGACTACATCATGCTAATCTACAGGAGTTTGAGAACGAACGCAGAAGAAGAAGAAGAAGATAATTACATTTTCTTGAGGGAAAAGATATTGAAACGTGCTGCAAGAACGATACATACGTAGGGACACATTGTTCCACTAAAGATGGACTTTGAACCTTATTGTTACCTTCCATTCATGTCGTAATAGGACACAAGTAGATCTTGGGGATGTTGTTCTCCATACCATCTCATAAATGGTTACAACGACCCGAATCCATTCTGAAATTAGATGTGTCATTATGAAAGGCGCATGTTGGAAGCCAAATGTATAAACCATGGGAAAAAAACCGCATTTCTTTCTCTGGACAACATGGCGCTAAATATGCAGGAGTTCGAGAACGAACGAAGAAAAGTAGAAGATTCATATGTTTCACGTGCCGAGCAAACGGTAGTCCAGAGAACGAGATTCATTGCGTCATGGTTTACAATATGATCTGAGATTACTCATTTCAATCTGAAACATCTAATTTCAGCAAGCTTTTGGGTCGGTTTGTTCTTATATGGGATAGGACTGCCACCTCCACCCCATAACCTCCTTAACCTCACACTGCAACAGGCATTACAGGTAAACAGTGTTACGATTCTTTGCTTCCCTTTATGATCCATGAAACGCGCGGGCGTATTAGGAACTAATCTCTCCTGAACAACGATCAGTACCTTATGAAATCAGTTGTTTCATTTCTCCACACAGTTGAGGCTGAGTCAGTACTAGGTAGACAGGACCGAAACTATTCACATTGACAATAATTCAAGTCATAAAGACTTGGCTATATATTATAACAGTCTTTAATGAGCAGGCATGCATATTTCCCATCCTATTTTCTAATATCACACGTCATAATTACTTTAATTCATGTAGAACGTTTCCATATCAGTTAAATATCAAAAGATATAAATGGGTGTCATATCAATTCTACAATACATACAAAACCAACAGATACAATGGTTTGGTCATCTAGAAAGAATGCAGTGTGATTCATTAGTTTATAAACAGAAAGAAGAGCCAAGGGTAGACCTAGGGTACGCTGGATCGACAACATCAATGAGACATTACACGAACACCAAATAACATTATCTGAAGCTGCTAGTAAAGCGAGAACAAGAACATTGTATCTCCCTCGACACCTGTAAAGGGTAAAAGAGGAAGGAAAGAAGAAGAAGAAGAAGAACGTTTCCATATTCGCAAATTCAAAGAGAAAAAAAATCTTAATTATGCATCGGTGTGTTATAACGTGTGCGAACACAAACGACGATGTATTATAAAGATACTGAATTTGACAAACAAATGACAACATGTTTATGCTAATCTCAACTCTTAAAACAATCATCCGTTGTCATGAAGTAATATCAAATGTGTAATATATCTGGTGGTAGATACACCATGAGCAAGTGTGTCAGATAGTTCATATTGATTTATAAGCCATGTCAAATTTGTAATGTTAGTAGCTGTAGAGCTGGTTTTTCAGAAAGTTCAAATTGATTTATAATTTATATTTCAGGTACAACATGGATACAAACGGTTAAAACGCATAACTGTTCATAAATATCAGATTAACAAACTATTACACAAATAAAAAAAAATAAAAAATAAAAAAAGAAACTGCATGGCCAATGACGATTTAAAATAGACAAATTATGACCCTAAATAGGAGGCGTCTTCTTCTGAAGGCATTGCGTCCCAACCAAAACTGGAGAATTCTAAGTATCAAAAGAAATATATATAGAGAAATCCTGCCTCTCCCACCCTAATGTTTATATTAGGGAAAATAGCGGACATATTATAATTCCTGAGAGAAAAAAAAATAACATAATACACAGTTCAAGTGGTTATCAATCATTCCTAAGAATCTTGTACTATAAAATGGTCGACGTTACTATTATGTTGTTTAGCTGTATTCTAGACAGACGGTGGTTCTAAATATGGGTCATTTGGCCGCGACCAGACCACAGCGATTTTCATAGTCACTAAGAATAAATTCCAAATTGTTGAGTCATCTGTCGTTTACATGGGGTCAAAGAAAGTAGCTATTTGTAGATAAATGTTTTTCAACTTGGACCATATGACTGCTCTGACGACCGAAGAGACTTTTGTGTTCTGTGGTGAGATAGTGTGATATCTGGGCGCTTAGAAATCCAATGGGAAGTAACTAAATCAACAAAAAAAATCATATATTATAGTTAACTCTTTTTTCTATATATTTTATGTGGCATTGTACAAAAATCTCGACACCTGCATCACTGTCAATGAAAATTGGTAGATCGATGACGTACTTAATTAGCTCCCCTCAACCGGTATGAAAGATCATAAAAGTAGATAATTACTGTCAAAACTACATATGATAGTGCATTGATGCAACAATTTTCCAGTACATCATACTCGATTTGACCTTAACCTTCATACCCTACGACCTCATTGAATAGATATGATCAGCTAACCATCTGTCCCTGCCAGCTGCACAAATGTCAAATATTTATTTGAAGTAGAACTTAAAATAATGATATTGGATTTCAATCGACGTTTACCCGGTATTAGTTCACTATGCTTTCTTTTTGCCTTTTGCTAATGCCGTGTATATATATCTGCCTATGAGTAAATATCATAATACTTATTATATCTGCGTTTCTGTTGTATTCTTAAATTCAAATCGATCGATCGTTGATTCTCATGTAAACAGTGTTGTCACTATGTTCTATGAAGAATGCGTCACATGACACACATGAGAGAGTGCAACTTTTGTAATACTACAGTTGTACAATGTCTGTTGTGTGCCAAGAATTGCTCAAATCGTTCGAAGGCGAAGTATATTTTATGGAAGGACTGTGTCCGTGGTAGCTAGAGCCAAGAAATAGTGTATTTAAAAAAAAAATTATTGCTTTGGTTATTATGTAGACACTAAAACATATGATAAAACAGTAAATATAACAGTGGAAAAGAGATACACTGTTTTAGAAATGATATGCTACAGAAGAATTGTACCTCTACCATGAACCGCTAAAAGGCAAATGAAGAAGTGTTAAGATTAATATAATTCTAAGAGAACTGTCTCCTTAACAACAACATAACAAGATAGCAAAGTTTGGTGGGTCATATAATGAGACATAACAGCACGGAAAGATTAATAGCTGAAGGCAGAGTTAACCGCAATAGAGGAATAAGGCGCCCAAAATGTCAATGGGGCAGTGATATATCATATTTTAAAACTTGTTTCAAGCGTGGTAGGTCAACTCGCCCTGAATCGCGGAGTGTTCAGAGAATCCATGTTTATAGACCACATTCTAGAAAGAATTTCACATGATGATGATAAAACACATCAAAGTCATCGCTACATTTTTCGAAATATATTCTTCGCATCTATTCTTTTCTTCTCTTGTCTTTTTTAATTTTGCCCGGGGAACGTCAGGTATTGTTTCTATAGTAAAATCTGTTGTAATAGACCTTGAAGACACATATAAATATTATAAGACACATTTTAAAATTTAGTTTCAGGTGGGCCACTAAAGAAATTTTGCCCAAAATCGGGGTCAGGGACGAACAAAGTTAAGAGCCATTGTTCTAAACAACATAGATCATCTAGTTAGAACACACCACTAGAGAGAAGCTATTCGCAACTTCTCCCGTTAGTTAAACGATCTCTCCAGCAGAAAACCAGATGTTAGATTTGGCTGTTAGAGGTAACGCTTTGAGAGCATTAATTGAAGCTGAGATAGAACAGCTTAGGCGTGCTAAAAATATCGTAGCATCGCTTCATCTTTGTACACTTATCAACTTCATCCTTTTTTCCCTTCTACCGGGTTATATATCCTTTCGTTCTCATGAACCCCTTTCAATTTTAGAAGGAATGTGTGTTTTTTCTTTTACTTAATTTAAATCAGATGAACTCAAATGCGTGATCACGGTTTCTGGTTGGTCCATCTAGGGGCGAGCGTCTGGCATTGTATAACAGAGGATATGGGAGGTCAGAAAAAAAAGTTTAGTTAAACGTGAATCTTGAATGGACGAGATTCAGAGAAAGAATGGGGAAGATTTAGTTTGACATACGAATGAGTGCATTAATGGGAGGATACAATGAATTGTTAAATGTGTGAGTGAGAAATTTAATGAGTGATTTTATAGAAAATGTATGGAATATGCATATTACCCCACTAAATGTAGAATAACTATTTAAAAATGTGTCATTATCGTATAACGAAATCCAGACACACGTTTAATATGCATGAATGCATGCGAATTGAATTAGAATGTAGCATATGCAAATACTTGAGGTTGGATAGTGTTCTTGATTATTTTGATGTACTCGGAATATTTATACATTGCTTCAATTTCTCATGAATATCTATACCAGAGTTCAATGAATAATACTGGCAGGTACTAATAAATGTATAATTTGACAAGAAGTTAAGAGTTTGGTCTCACATCCTTGTAGTCTAGGGTTCGTTCCACAGTAAGAACTGGTTTTTTGTGTCTGAATTTCAATTAAAAATCCCACCATGAGCATGGCGTGGCTACAGTAAAATCATGCAGCGTTTTTCACACAAGCCACACATAATTTCCCTTTAACTCCTAACGGACAACCAGTTTGAGACCTGATCAACATAATGTAGGTTCATCTAAGACTTGTTAAAGATAGGTGTATCTGGGTTGATGCTACCATCTTAGACTTGTTAAAGATAGGTGTATCTGGGTTGATGCTACCATCTTGTTAAAGATAGGTGTATCTGGGTTGATGCTACCATCTTAGACTTGTTAAAGATAGGTGTGTCTGGGTTGATGCTACCATCTTAGACTTGTTAAAGATAGGTGTGTCTGGGTTGATGCTACCATCTTAGACTTGTTAAAGATAGGTGTGTCTGGGTTAATGCCATCTTAGAATTGTTGAGGATATTCCTTTCAGGGATGTTATCCTATCTTATATTTCTTGAGGATATGTGTGTCAGGAATGTAATCCTACATTATACAGGTTGAGGATATGTGTGTCAGGAATGTAATCCTACCTTATACAGGTTGAGGATATGTGTGTCAGGAATGTAATCCTACCTTATACAGGTTGAGGATATGTGTGTCAGGAATGTAATTCTACCTTATACAGGTTGAGGATATGTGTGCCAGGGATGGGTCCTACCTTATACAGGTTGAGGATATGTGTGCCAGGGATGTAATCCTACCTTATACAGGTTGAGGATATGTGTGTCAGGAATGTAATCCTACCTTATACAGGTTGAGGATATGTGTGCCAGGGATGGGTCCTACCTTATACAGGTTGAGGATATGTGTGCCAGGGATGGGTCCTACCTTATACAGGTTGAGGATATGTGTGCCAGGGATGGGTCCTACCTTATACAGGTTGAGGATATGTGTGCCAGGGATGAGTCCTACCATCGCAGACCATATTACAAAATAAAATATATTAAATGTATACATAATACTACATCAAATCGTGCATGATTTTTAAAATTCTCTTTTCAATAGTATTTTACTTTTTTCTATGCTGTTTCCATTAGTGAACACGTCTATTGTAGTTTTAATGATCGTTATGTTAGTTAAAGTACTTTATTTTTTAAAACAAATTGTCTTTGTTGTATTGTATGTTACTTTTTACGTGTGTGTGCATAGTTTTTAAGAGCAACATACACTATACATATATGTGCAAACATCTCACAAGTAACATGCTGTCTATATATATATCTATATATATATAGTGTGTGTGTGTGTGTACAAACAGCTCAAAAGCTTAAGAGGATTTAAACGCTTAAACTTGAATCTTGATTTTACTCAGATTTCCCTGTTCCCATTCGGAAACTTTCAATGTTGCAGCACTCCAGCTGTGGGGAATACCAAACATAGCACTTAGCTCGTAGCGTCACTCGATACTCAATACAAATCTCACATGCCCGTGTAAACAATATATCACAGTGGGGAATTGAACCCACGACCGCTTGAACACAATGCACTAAGCTTAACCAATATGTCACGGAGATTACCGTGTCTGCAATTTACTTCGGAGACATGAGCGACGTTAATGAGGTGCACAATGAAGTACCTTCTTCAACATGATCGATTTTATGTTACAGGTGATTATCGATTGTATATTACAGGTGATGATCAATCGACACTGATAATCCGTAAACATCATTAAAATATAAAACAAGCAGACATCAAAGAATTAATAGTATTATAGATTTAATGCAAACCCCACAAAAATGTAAGACTATTTTGGCATTCCCCTGTTAGACAGGAAGAACACATACTAGAACTACACGATAAGAGATCGATCACGTCTAGGAAAGAAACATTATGTTAAAGTGACATAATTGATTCTGAGTGTAGGATACACGAGAGAGATAACGATGTATATATATATATATATATATATATATATATATATATATATATATATATATATATATATATACTACTTCAATTAACTGTAAATCAACTTATACAACTTTATTGTATTAAATATGAATTAAATAAGAAGCAGTTACATTTATTCACATTTGTTCTTCATTTACTTTTGCGTCAGAATGGGACAGATTTAATGTGATTTGGCGCCCTAGTCAAGCTCTGTACCAATGTTCTTCTTTCTAGATTCAATAAATTAATGTATGTTCTACCGCGATACTTGGAAATACAAGAACTACTGATTCAAGTGTGCGGGAGGAGCTGTAATGGCAGGAGTGTGTAAGGGATAGTACATCACACATAATTGCAACCATTTATTAAAATGATTTATCCGGAACACTTTTGTTGTCTTCGAGGGAGAAACAACTGACTGATTGAAGATTCACAGAGGAATCAAACATGGATGCATTCTCTCACAACCTATGTTGAATATATACACAGAAAACACCATACAAAATGTACAAGGCCACCCACATTATGAACATTTCAACCCCTTAATATCGAATGACTTGAGATTCCAGAAATTTCATATGCATGTGACACCATCCTAATATCAAGTAACATAGACATATTTAAAACATATGATTATGTCAGTTAAACATCACAACGAGGCACATATATTTTCTTCAATGCAAAAAAACAACAACTGTAAAAGTAATGAATATCAATAAATAATTGTAGGAGCTATTGGTGGAGTCTTCTTATCAGGAAATTACATTTTACAAGGCGACTGGTAGTTTATTCGGGTTACCATTGTTTGTCAAGTCGCTTCGTAACCAGCGAATTATTCCTTGTGTAAGAAGACCATTTCATTATCACCCTTTGTTTCCCTAGGTCAAAGACCTAATTTATCCCTTATGAGCTGTGTTGGGTAACGGCGATGGTCGAATTAGACTCAGGGTTGATACAACTTCCTAGACGAGGTGCTATTTTGTTGGTGGTCTGAGATTTGACTTGTGCCTTGTGTATTTCTCACGCACTCGACTCGTCTGCTTGAGATGACCTTAGAATGCATTGTCTGGCTCAGTCTGTGCATTTTGAATCTTTGCCATTGTGTATATTACCAAAAGAGTTTGGTAAAATACGAATCTCGGATAAGGAGCTTCGCAGTGAGCCATTGGGTACTGAGCCAATATCTCTCTGTATAAGCTGTGTTAGGAAACGGTCGACAGTTGATTTGGGCTATGTTTGCAGTATCGTTAGAGAATTGCGCCTCCCTCTACGTTGCCCGCTGTGTCCAGATTCTGCGTTTCAACGCTGCTTCAGTCAGACATTTCTTCTTCTTCATCTTCTTCTGCGTTCGTTCTCAAACTCCTGCAGATTAGCAGGATGTAGTCCGGAGAACGGAATGCGTTGTGCCATGGTTTACAGCATTGATGCGATATCTGCGTGTTTCGGTCTGACACATCAGACTTCAGCATGGCTTTTGGTCACTGACCCCATATGGGATGGGTCAGCCAACTCCATCCCATAGCCTCCTTAGTCGCCTTTTACGACATGCGTGGAAGGTAAACAGTGTTGCTATTATTTGCTCCCCTTTCGGGTCCCGGTAACACACGGGCGAGTCAGACATTTGAACAATACCGTTCCCGACATTTGTTCAGTGCTTATCATGTGTGTAAATAGGAGTTGTATTCAAAGCTTTCTTCCATATCCATGAGAGCATGTTCAAGTTAGCGTATCCAATACCTGAGTCATGACTGCTAATTTGAATATGGTCAATTGTGATGGGATATGTGGGCGTCCGTGTGTTCTCGAACATAACACTTTCACCAGTTAGTCCAGTGCTGGACTGTTGTAGCTTCGCTGTCACTGGATTGATTTCGCGTACACTACGCTGACCTCTATTGTGTGTTGCTTTTTTCCAGATTCGGTGTGTACTCTACAGTTTACTGTATATTAGGGACACGGACATTTTGTCACCCCTCCAATATTTCTGCTTTTTAAGCCTGCCGAGACTGGGTGTACAGCTGCCTTGCATCACTGTGTATCGACAGTAATGTTGGATGTAATGGCGTAGGGGTTTTGGAGATATTTTCCGTCTCGCTGCAGCAATTATCATTCCATCTACAGCATCCACATCCACGGACACGAGTCTAAATGTATTTGCCAGGAATACAGCAAGAGCAGCTGTATGTCTGTTTCCAAGTGCACAACAAGGAGGTACTTTTAGAATCTTGGCTATCTGCTAAGAATGGGTCCGTACGAGAGCAGTGCGAGATCCGTTGCACTAATTTAATATAGAGTATGCAACCTTCTGTGACAGAACGGTTATTAGGAGATTCGTACAATCACTAACTAATAACAAGAACTCTGTCGAGGTTCTGTGTCCAAGAACAGCGGTGACTATCACTTTGCACGGACGTTTCTGCTAAATGTCTAAGTGGACCTAAATATTGAATAATATTTGTAATGCCATCTTATATGCAGAATATACTTGAACTATAGGAATGGATGGCATTAATCCCAGGAAACAGTATACATACACACACAAAAATAATGTTAAACTTCTCTTAATCATTCTGTCCATGTCTCTCTTTCTATCCTTAATTAAAAGCAAACTAAAAGCAGACACGAAATTATTATTTTTTTGTAAACAATAATGAAACTTCCAAAGAAATACATTTTTTTAATTGTAATAATTACGTCATGTATTTGATTTATACTCTAAATTCCCAATTAACGCCTCCCGGGAGATTGCTATATAGGAATATGTTTTGACATGTTAAGTCCGAGGGCATGATGAGTGATAAACCATCACGGCATACACATCAGCCACCATCAGTTGCATAAAGTTTGTTGGTGACAGATAGAAAGACTAGCACAGGATAGTCTAGTTCGCCAGAATTGAAAAGCATGCTAGAATCGAATGTGCTGCGCCAGAAGGTACAAAATAACACAGCTCTGCTATGAAACTGGCAGCAGGACGTACTTACGTTCCTTGTTGGAAATCACATGAACTTTCGTATTGGTTATCAGAGAGGGAAAGTAGAAGAAGAATGGTTTATACTGTATATTTCTTTTTGTTATTTCCATGAAGCTCTATTATTTTTTAACGTCTTCATTCGCTGTATCTGAATTTTAGCTCTGTGTTATATAACCATTAATTTCTTGCATATTTTGTTACGCCTATTTCTTGTTCAGTTAGATTAAACTCAAATTATCTCATTTTTTATCTCACAATTTTCATTCGCATTTTTCTTCCTCTTTTCTTATTACTCACTAATTCTACGTGTCTACATATATACATTCTATTTCATCTATATTTTCATCTTCTCGTCATTGTTTGCTAGCTTGTGACACCAGTTATTGTGTTAGTCAGTAAACTGACAATGTCACGATTGTGCATAACAAACAAGTCCTTTTATTTCAATTTGTGTATAGCAACACAATTTGCCGAATGAAATAACAGAACAGCTAATACGTGAAAATGATATTTGTTGGACAAACAGCTACCACTATTATCATCATATCCAGCTCGGATACAACAACACTTGTTGACAACAATGATAAGGAAAATTGCGTTAACTAGAAACTTCTGTAAACATAGAGACATACGAAGGATGTTTATCTATTTTGTTTCTGAGCACTCTATTCATTATATATCAGACGTGGTGGTTAATGCAATGTGTTCTACTCATGGTCATTTGCATAGATAACGGGATGATAAATACTAGCAGCTGCAGTGTTTCCTCATGCAAAAACATACAAGATAATTATTACAACCACAAATATGTCTTGCGGAATTGATAAAGTATAAATATATTTTGTTACAGTTCGATGTATGTGTCAAACAACTTTCATTTCTTTCTTCGTATAATTACATTGCCTATCATTCCCCTTATACACCATCATTTCTTATGTGAGATATCATGGTCAAGAAACCATCTGTCGCATTGTGTGGTTCCCAGGAAACAACATTATTCACAATTAGCAATCACCATTCCCTATGCGGACCATATTTTTTAATGTGTGTCATCATTTCACACGTAAAGCATCATTCTTTAGGTGCTCCACCCTTTCATTCCTGAACCATTATTCTCTATGCGCACCATGGTTTGGGCATGTATGCAGACATGATTCCTTGTCAAAAACAATACTACAGGGAACTGTCGAAGGGAGAAGAAACAGAGGAGGACAAATAAAGACATGGACAGACAACATCAAGGAATGAACAGGACAATATATTTCCACACACATCCGCATCGTTGAGGATAGATTTCGCTGAAGGACTCTGTGTGCTGAAGCATCCAATGTGGTAGCCCAACGACCCTGAAAGGCTACGGGTTTAATAATATTAATTGATGCGCCCCATCTTTTTTAATGTTTGTCATCATTCCAAACGGGAACCATCATTTCCACAGTGTGTCACTATCCCCAAAGTGTGTAGCAATTTTCAATTAATACCGTCGTTCCGTATATGTACGTTCAGTCTACTAGAATACTATTATTTCATATGTGTTTAGTCATTCTCCTTAAATTTCTGTATTCCCCACGTACACCGTACCACATCTAACCACCAACAATACATTATACACATCTACACCACAAATCAGGAGGACCTGCGCTTTGTCACAAATGGTATAGGCTGTCACGAGCTACCAGCTCACATCAAAGGGGATTATATCATTATACTATGTACACCATCGCTCAGAGCTTTTTTTTTACTCGTTCTAAGTAATACTGGAACATAAATAATCGAGGTTATCGAACCATTTCAACGATTCAGAATAAGCGATGAACAAGAGTTGGAAGATGATTATGAAGATTATGATAAAGTATGGCCTTTAGGCGTGAGCAGGTAGCTCTTGACAGCCCATAGTCTGGCTAAGAAAAGCATGTCCTCCCCAGTTGAGCAAACCGAGGTGTCACCCAAACTTGCATACGTTTGCTGTCTCAAAAACATGATTGCGTTAGGGAGGTATACGTTAGGGATGCATGTTTAGTCCCTAAGAAACGCATTCCAGTGTAGCAGTTTCCCAGGAGTATCACGTCCAACTTCTATCAATCTTCTGTCACATGCGTTGACGCATCTGCAGTGATTGTTTACCTAGCATTTCCAGCCATCTAGGAGTCTACCACAACACGACAAATGTGCTATGTTCAATGACCAGCCACCTAGGAGTCTACCACAACAGGACAAATGTGCTATGTTCAATGCCCAGCCACCTTGGAGTCTACCACAACAGAACAACTGTGCTATGTTCAATATTCAGCCACCTAGGAGTCTACCACAACAGGACAAATGTGCAATATTCAATGACCAGCATCCATTCATTCCCCATGGAGGCAATTAGATAAAAAAGAAAAAGTAAGAAATCGGAGCAAGACATGCAGAAGTAATGATATTTTCATAGATGATAGATTGTCAGCCAATCTCTCAACTTGTCTTAGTTGTCTCATGTGATATGCATGGAAAGAAGACAGCGAACACATTCTTTGCACGTTGAACTAAATCCAGATCCCGGTTGCCACACGGGCGGGGGAGGTAGGATTAGATATCGTGTGTTTCCAAGGAAATGAATATGGAAACCAGTTGGGGCAGAAACAGACTAAGGTGGATTAAGCAAGTGGTGACATCTTACACTCCACTCTCTATCATACTGACCAGTAACCTTTCCAGAGCGACAATCATTCGTCGACGTGGCAACACTGCAAGACACCAAGTAGTAATTGATAAATGTACAATTAAAAATACACACAGTAGTGAGAAATACTTTCACCAAGAACACTATTGTGTTTATAAAGTATTTATAGTCAGAAGTTTTATTATCAAAGCTCAAATTGTAATTAATATTAGTGATAAATCGCACGAGTAGATTCTTGCGATATGAATGAGACAACTCTTTTTTTCTGTCTGACATGTATGTAAAAAGCACTGCCCTGACTGTAATTATCTCACCCGTTGAGATAATCACTTATTCCGTACACATTATTCTACTTCCTCTAGCACCACATACAAATTGTTCTCTATATCCTAAGCCCAGAGACAATTTGAGGGGCATCTTTTTTTCTCTGTAATAGTTAGTGAATACATAAATATGAGTTCAAACTAACACTAACAAAAAGGTGTTAAACATAATTCGTATAAAGTAAAGTAGGACAAAACCGGTTGAAATTTTTATCTAAGAGATATTTTCTGAAAGAACATATAATAATACGAAAAATGCATGCGGTTTTTTGCGCATGTGGTTGCGTCTGTGGGTCTCACCAATGGCTCACTAGAAAACCATCCGTGCAACAGAAAACCTTAGTAGATGGCATGCCTTTATATTGAGGTTATCTTCTTATAGAAGCTTCATGGCACGTCATCTATACAATCCCGTAGTCGTAACCTTCGATAACAGTTACCATGTTGTTCCTACAGGCCAAATTTGTGCTTGAAATAGTTACGTGCACGACGTGGGTGGGCGGAACAACAAAGAAACCTGTCGCAAGGGCCAGACTTGTGCCCTGATGTCGACGTCTGTTTCGGCAATAATTGACTCTAAACACCATCGAGTCGAATGGCTGCTAGAACAGAGGGCGGAGCACTTATGGGAATGACCCACGTGCCGTGAGGTCAGTTTCTAATCAAGAATAAGAAAAACACATGATACAAATCTAGTTCGTTCAAACACAGATCAGAATGAAAACAATAGGTAACAACTAAAGTACACATATAAAATTACAAAACAGCCAGAGAAGAGACCTGCTGAATATTTTTCTTCCATTATTAATCATTCTACCCATTTTGTCTTTAATATGCTCACAATAAGTCAGATTGCAATATTTTATGATTTATATGAACTATTTAATTTTGTCCATGTTCATAACTTTATGGATGTCTGTATTTCATTGTCTCTCTACCCATGTTATTCTCGGCAACTTGATATAGACGTTCGTTTGTCAGTCGGATACGTTCGTGACCATTCCGGATGTCATTGTCCTTTTCTCACAACAAAATGACTCCATTGGCGTAAATATAAAATTCGTGATGCCTTTTTTTGCCCCTTGCACAATACATGTATTGTCTATGTTGATTTATATGATCGCTGTTAATTCCTTTATATTCTCTACTGAACAACTTCATGTGTTGTTAATGATTTTCTAAGATATTGACAATCTCTTGTTTCTTACTGTTGATATCTAATATATGTGATTACATATCATACACTTTATTGTTCTTCCTTGTATGAACAAAGCGATAGTGAAAATGACTAATGTTTTACTGCTAATACTCATCTTTCCTCAAACGAGATATACGGCGATTGCATGTGCCGTTTGTAATAAAGCATGTTGCACATGCACAGGATGCGTATATTTTAAAAAAAATGTAGGTATACAAATAAGTCATTATCGGAAGTCCAAACATGGACAGCATAATTGTCAGACATACGCCCTAACCTCTGAGGCATGCGTCATATATAGATTTTACTGATATATTCATATGTACTAGACGTGTGGAAATTCTTGATAGGATGCCCTTGTAATCTGCATATTTAATTATCGGAAACTCATGATCTCTAAATCTGAGTTTTAAAACCGTCCTAATGCTTGTCTACTTGCACAATCTACATGAATAAGAAGTTGGTTGGTTGGTTGCTGATCCAGCGGTCCATGGGCTCATGCCCTTTGACCCAATGCCATTGTGTGATATATGCATGTGTTTGTGAGTTGTTGTTTTGTTCCATATAATGTGTTCCATGTATCTGGCCCTGGAGGGAGAAGCATTTTCAATAAGAAGTCAATGTGTGGCTATTTCTGCTCTCGAAACAAAATTTTTATGGTAACATTAAATTGTAAAATCAAGCTCATCAAGCTTTCTGTGAAAGCTGCTAGAGAACACTTTCAGGAAATGTGTTCGGGAAATCCCAGAAGCTACTATCTCATTGCTAAACTTATGTTTTTTTTAAACATAATTTTGTACAGATTGTACACAAATCACTAATAGACGTTAAAATACATTTAATTAAGTAGTGTGAATGACAAAGATCATCGCCACTGCACGTCGAACTATGGGTCCAGAAGGTGCAATTTCTTAAAGCTCATACATCTGTACGTCCCGTACATCCAATATTTTTGTCATTTACGTGACAACGAAATCAGGATTTACATATATAAACTTGTTTCAAATACTGAACCAGTTTTCTCATCCATTCAATGAACATTCTGACGGTACGATTTGGATACATGACCCCTCGGCGTTTGTCACTCCATTATTCATGATATTATGAATGCGCTTAATGTATCTCTTTAAATGCAGTAATCCCCGCCGAAGACGGATGTGTTGGGCCATTGGCGCAAATAAAACGGCAACACAACGCATTTCCATTCTCTGGACTACATCCAACTGGAAATCTTGTAGGATCATTGTCCTGTTACAAGAGAAATCCAGTGGGAATTTGAGAATGAACGCTGAAGAAGAAGAAGGAATGCAGTAATAAATACAATGTGTAGTACTATATCCGGTATGGACAGTGTGGAATTGGTTCAAATTGCAAGCTCATACTAATATCATCTGTAATGTTGTATGTAAGATTCCTGTTTCTGCGCTTGAGTTGTATCGGGGAATACTGTTAGATCATAATTCTGTTTGACCACCTGCATGCCTAGGAATGTTGCCATCAGTTTTAGAACAATCATTTTTACTTTTCCAGAGGATCGGGACACTATTTTCTTATTTCGGACCGACCTAGAAGACGTTGAAGATTTTTTTTTTTTTAAATGTGATGGGATTGTCTTGGTTTAAAATTGGTGGTGCCACGTAATGTTTTAAATCAATCGAGTTAGACATATAGGCTGAAACGTTTTCGATTGCTATACCAATACATAGGAGCACAAGTAAAATGTACAATTAATATTTACAGTTATTAATATTCGGATACGATATAAGATTACAATCACACATTGAACAAAACTTAAAACCACCCAAACTGTCTACCGAAATAACAACAGTTGTACGAATGATATCTTTACACTTAGACAACTAACAGAAAGTACCACAGAAAACAGCTAGGAATTATACAGCGCATTCGTCGATTAAGGAAAATTCTTCGACAGAGAGACAGAGTAAAAAATTTGAAAAACACTATCAATATTAGAAGTATAAGAAAATGTAATCAATATATGCAAGAGCATTTATACTAATAGCCAATGTGGAATAAGAACAAATACAGGAGTGTCCAATACGTTCTACATCAAATCAGGAGTTCGCCAGGGGTGAGTTCTATCCCTCTATGTTTTATAACATATATCGACCATATCTGTAAACTAACAAGTACCAACGAAGAAGATAAAATAAGCGACACGTTGAATGGACTACTCTTTGTAGAAGTTCAAGTACTAACATCGACATGAGAAGAACAAATGCAAGAACATAAGAACAGACTTCACGCAACATGTCAAACTTAAATATGAAGATTAATATTTAAAAGATCCAAATAATTGAAATAACAAAGAAAGTAAGAAATATCACTATCTCCATCGATAATAAACACCATAAACAGGTAAAGAGGTTCATTTACTTAGGAAGCATTATATCGAGTGAAGGGAAAACAGTAAAGAGATACAAAATAGATGCAACAGAACATACCAGATCCTACACAGATGACACGCATTTTTAAGAACAAATATGTAAATATATACACTAAAGTTGCATTATACAAGACTATTATTATTTCAATCACTGTGCTACCAGAGCCAAACCTGGACAATGCCAGCACAAGACAAAAGAAAAATATTGACATCAGAAATGACATGTCTACGAAGAATACTCGGGGTGTCATTAAGAGATAGAATTAGAAACGATAACATCAGACAGATGTCCAAAACAATACCAGTATTAGAACACATCAAAAGACAACAGATCAAGTGGTTTTCACACACTTCCAGACTACCAACAGTCAGCGTGCTGTAGATGGCCAAGCCACATAGACATCACGGCTATAAAGCCAGAGACAAACCATGTAAAAGATGGACCACATAAATAGAAGAATCTTCACTATCAAACTTACAAACATAACCAAGAAAGCCATCTCCAAAGAACTCTTCTACCCCTGACGCCGCAAGGCAAACTAGGGCCACATCGAATATATATATATATATATATATATATATATATGTATATATATATATATGTATATATATGTATATATATATATATATATATATATATATATTCCCGGGAATATGTATATTAAAACGACGGACATATAATAGATGATACAAAAACTTGACAATTAATGTTACAGATAACTTGTACATTTTACAGAAGAAAATCACCATATACGAGAGAAACGGTCTAACAGATCAATAAGAACATCCAAACATGGTGAATTGACGAAATCGTATGTGATTTAGGCAGGAGCTGAGATGGTTCCATTTCCAAAACTATCCCCTGGGACGGTTAAGGTGAAAAAAAGAAGAAGAAAAAAATAAAATTATGAGTTTATAATACTAAAGACAGGACACGATTAGGATTCTCCACACTTAAATTAGAACTGAACAGACAGACATGGAGGTTTTTTTGAGGTTGATGTTTCCAGAGTGGTACCTCTACATCCCTGAGGGGTTGTGTGTTTAGTGATGATTATTCAAACACAAGAAAGATTTTATCTTATTTTGTATCTATATGTTCCTTAGTTTGTATGGACATACCATACATCGATCGTGGAACAACCTTGGAAAATTGGGGTAACGATAACAGAGGGGAATGTGAGAATTAAACGGAATTAGAGTAAAACGTTACAAAAAGTAAAAATTGCATATTTGTGAGTACGTCGAGTTTAATATTCGCAATAGATTCATTGATATATTTCCTATCATATCTCATATAACATTAAACCACATAATCGGTGTAGTTATTTCAGCAACAACAGACACATTGATATATTTCCTATCATATCTCATATAACATTAAACCACATAATCGGTGTAGTTATTTCAGCAACAACAGACACATTGATATATTTCCTATCATATCTCATATAACATTAAACCACATAATCGGTGTAGTTATTTCAGCAACAACAGACACATTGATATATTTCCTATCATATCTCACATAACATTAAACCACATAATCGGTGTAGTTATTTCAGCAACAACAGACACAATTGATGTCTGCAATTAAAACTTTATCAAGCAAAAGAAGTAAAGTATATAAAAAAAAACTAACGGACACATTCATTATATAATATCAGTGCCGTTGATTATACTAACAGTCTATACTAAACTGTTTATTGATTCTCGTACATTTGTAACTATACGCATGCACTCATATCCAACTACCCCATTATGGCTGGTCGTGTTTCAACTAGGCTTAGTTGTCTGAAACTAATGGATGTTACTTCCTGTCGTGCCATTCGGTAATGTAAACCAATGGACACATCACGGTTCTGAGAGAAGACATTTCGATTGCAGCGACATAACGGGATCAAATTAACACCAGCAAACTTTCATTAAATGCAGAAGATTATAAAAAAATATCCGCGATGTAAGCTTGCATCTTCATCGTGGTCTGTTAAAGATCAGTATATGCAATTATAGACAGGTAACCGCTGACGTCAAATGTGTAACGTCATTGTTATGTTATGTTATGTTCCACCAGGACATGGTAACTACGTCGCCAACGCATAGGGCAGAAACCATCTTCTTCCAATTCTGTCCTTCTGTTGCCAGGTCTTTTAGTTCTTGTGTGTTGTTTAGGTTCATTGTCATGTGTTCTCTATTAATGGATCTTCACTAACAATCAATATACAGTATCTACGTGAAACGTAACAACAATTGTACGTACGTAAAACGCATGTTCTTATAATAGTTTCACTCACACACGACTGACTATCACTAAAGGTGGGTAATGATGTGCACACAAGAAAACATACAAATTCCAATACACAAAACATATTCAACGTTTCAATCGAAAGGTATTTATCAAGATACACTATCAGACAAAACATCAGATTTGTAAAAAAATATAACCTTTTGAGTATATCGAAAGACATTACGTAAAATGGTCGGTCACCTTATGAGAATGAAACCAACAACAAATACTAATACGAGCACATAAAATAATATTCGGATATAGAACCAAAGGTAGAAAGGTAGAACAAGAAAACGGTGAATAGAAAACATCAACATAACCATGAACAACCATGGACTCAACAAAGGCGACGCATCTTTCCTTGGAACGACAACTGAATATCCCATTTCAACGATTGACGACAAGTGTGGACACGACCAACCATCATTCACCTGGGAAAGATTATATATCTATTGTCTTTTTCACAAATCATATTACCCATTGTTGGGAGTTGAAGTTTTCTGTCTTTGTCCGTCTTTGTTGCGCTTGTCGTAGTTGATAGTAATTTTTAACAATCTCTGTCATTGAATTTTCTCTTGGTCTTCTTTTTTCTTCTTCATCTTCTTATTGGTTTTCCTTTTAGCTGTTCTTTCTAATGTTGTATGCCTAGTATGGCTGGTTATGATTGTTCCATGCTCATGAGGTGGTCGAAGTAGTTAATCCGTTGTCTCTATATTATTTACATGATATGCTATTTACTATCTTTATGATGTCATGTCTCATTCAGTCTCTTCTGGTGATGTTTGTATCATTTCTTAGGTATTCATTTCGCATGTTATCCTTAATGTTTTCAAACAATCATATATGAGTGTTTTGTCAGGGGTAACATATCATTGGAATAAAGATGGTGTTTATTATTAATTTTTATATTGGGGGAGGAGGGTGCTGATTAGATATTTTGATATAATAAGAAGAGATTCCGAACTATTGAGTCTGTTAATGAGGAGGGGACGGGGGTAAAAATTGGTATACACGTTTGAGATACTTTATAGAATGTCCATTGGAGTAGTAGATGAAAAAGCTATCTGACCTCTGATCTAACTCCTTGAGTTATAGATTGGGAACATTGTTAAGTTACGAAACTCACCATGTCTCATATACATTATGTTCTAATACTGTTGTTTTATACAACACTGCACATTGAAATATTCATGTATCTCATGAAATTATATTGACTCTATGTCACCTTTCATATTTTATATCTCTAATTTTGATACCACTTTCTGTTCCAGACAGCAATTTTGTTCTTGGAAATGCACAAGCTCAAGGCTGGCCAATCGTATACTGCTCGGATGGATTTTGTGAGCTTACAAGGGTTCACCCGAGCCCAACGTCATGGCCAAGGGTTCTGGGTGCAAATTTCTATACGGACCTGAAACTTCTGAACCAGAAACTGTCAAGATTTCTGAGGCACTGGTTGAGAAAAGAGAACTTAAGACGGAACTACAGTTTTACAGAAAAAATGGTGAGTAGGGCACACAATTTGAAAACAGTCTCCCATAAAAATATGTACAATATAACAAAAGAATTAACAAAATGTACACGCGGTTCTACAATTATAGGTCAATTTTACGTTGTAGATGGACCTATTTACCATATGTTCAAATGTAGTGTCTGTTACTCGTCTACACTTTGCGGACTAACCTGTTCCCTAACCCTGCACTCTCTGCCTATTCCAGATTCAATGTGTAGTTTTAGGAGCACGATATCTTAGCGGGATCTACCCATATCGTGACATTGACATTGGCCACCCACCAAGAGTTCTGCATTTTTTTTTTCACTGACCAAGGTGAAATGCACAA